>CABFOV010001792.1:7956-49559 GCA_902141375.1 Timema poppense | reverse complement strand
ACATACATACATACATACATACATACATACATACATACTTAGAAAGGGCATGCATAAATCCAATAGGACGGTATCCAGCTATCGAGAATCATAGCCAACACATTGGGTCCACGAACTAAAAAGAGAAGTGTTCTTCTGGAAGTACTCCACTCAATCCTGCTCTATGAAGCGGAAATATGTGCAGACATCCTGAAGCAAAAGACCTATCGGCATAATATAGCGGCAGTACAACGGCGAGGGGCACTCAGGGTGACCTGTGCCTACCGCACGGTCTCCGAAGCAGCCGTACTGGTTATAGCGGGGGTGCCACCTATCGACCTACTAGCATCGGAGAGAGTAAAACTCTATGATATCAAATCTAGAGGCGACAAAACGACCAAGGCCAGAGCAGGAGTGAAGGCGGAAACGCAGAAAGAATGGGAAAATAGATGGAAGGCCTGCGACAAGGGCAGATGGACAGCTCACCTGAACCCGAACATCAAAGTTTGGATCACTCGAAACCACGGCGAAACAGACTTTTTCCTAACCCAACTGCTGACGGGACATAGCTCGTTTAACGCATATATTCATAAAATTGTGCTTACACCACACTCCGAGGTGCAAGTACTGCCCGGACAAAATCGACGACGCCGAGCACACGTTTTTTGAGTGTGAGCGCTGGAAGAACTGCAGAGCCAAAACCGAAACAAACATTGGCCAAACTCTCGATCCTACGAGCCTAGTGATCCAAATGCTACAGCGAGAAGAAAATTGGAAGGAAATCGCTGCCTACGCACAGCGCTTCCTTAAAGAAAAGACCTCAGAGAGGAACCAGTGAAACAGGAGTGGACGTTGTACGACGCAACACGGACTGGGTTGAAGTAATGCTAACGTGGTTCCCTGCAATTATGTGCGGGGAAAGAGGAGAGGAGGTTTTTTAGTGGGTGAAAGTCCCACACTACCGACCATCACACTTTCAAATGAGCGGTGTCTTTGAAAGATTGTTCCTCCTCCAATAAAAAACAAACAAAAAAACATACACACATACATACGTACATACATATATACACTACATACATACATACATACATACATACATACATACATACATACATACATACATACATACATACATACATAAATACACACATACTCACTTAATTCTCTTACGAGGTAGGGAAGAAACTGTTCATATAGCTCAAAAAACAACTCCGTACTTAATCCATCCTCATTAACTTTCTCAACACTTCCCTAGCCTTGCATACTTCCTTCGCTTCAACAACATACATACCGAGTTATACATGCTATTTTGTTCTTAAAATTCCTAATGTTTCTCTTTTTCCCACATTCGTATAAAACACTTAGGCACGTCTTACACCTTCCTTTAAGATCTACACAATTTACCTTCATATATTTGCTTCATCACTCGATCCAAAATCATCTACTCAACATAGAATTAAAATGCCTATATAATTTCATTTACTATAGGCCTACCATATTTCAATTCGATACGTTCTTAAAGTTAATACAAAAATATAATGAAAGGTTTTTAATATATATCTTATAAAAACTATGACTTTGAAGGAAAAAATCTATTACGAGGGGATATGAGAACAAAGGTGTCACTCTCGTTTGGTCTGGTTTTCCAGTGGTGACGTTCGATTCTCCCCTTGGTGTACCAAAATTGTATTTTTAATAGTAGTGAACCAATTTAATTTTAATTATTTAAAATAATGGCATCTATCAATCATATATGTTCAGTGTAAATACTCGTATGCGAATATTAAACATTGAAAGCTGGTTTCAAAGCACTTAACTTAACGGATTTTAAAATCTAGAGTACCTATCTGTTTCGATTAGAGTTCAAATCTAAAATGAGTTTTTCTAATGCCTATACTAGTTAAAATAAAAAATGTTATGTTATTTTGTTAATATATATGCGAGTATGGGAGTGATTGTAGAACAACTTTACTTTATCTATCAATTAAATTCTAGAGCACCGTAGAAATAGTAAATAAAATGTTTCAGCCACTTAATGCCTTTTACTTCACTTATATTTCATAATACAATCTAGATTTTCGGGTTTTGTCCTATCTTAGTAGGACATTATGGATTGCTTAGATTATTTTAATAAGGGAAACTTAAAAGAATCAAACACTTTCACTACTGTTGAAGTACATTTTTTCCTTCCATCAGTGTTTTCAGCCTGTGGTCTGGGTCAGTTTTTTATTCAAGGCATATATTTTCCATTAATGACTTGTTAGGGTTGTCTTAGATTTTAAAAGTAAATTTCAGAGGAAATTTACTTGTTTCCAGGTCTAAATCTTTAAAATGACTTCTTTAGCTATTATGTTATTAATTTTACAAATAATGATACAACTAAAATGATAAATATATGTTTAAAACACATGGTATCACTTATTCACTAATTGTTTCAGAATCTGGCAAGCAGTCTTCAGACGGCAAAATGGTCTCCCAAGGAGTCTACTATATGATCCCTAAACTTGTGGAAGATCATTTATCGACAATAGCACTGCTCTTAACCTTACCATCGAAACTAAAATGATCTTATTTCTGCCGAAACAAGAAAACAGTTAAAACCTATGTTTATTTTTATCTTATTGATTAATTATTTATTTATTTAAACATAATGTGTGGATATTTCTAAAACATGTATATTATACTGGTAATATGTGTAACACGCCATTTTACTCAATATCGGCTCAAAGTATTTTCTTGAACAAATAATTGTAAACTTTATAAATAATATTATTTTTATATGTACTAGCACAGCGTCTTACTACCCATTCATGCTATATGCTTAATGCTTTATCTTGTTGTTTTTTATCTAGTGTAGTGGGCTTGATTTTAAAACTAGCCAACTATATTGATATTTCAAGAATTCATGGTTATTTTTCATGGAGTTAAATTTGGATTACTTATAACCTAAAGTTCTTATTTTAATTCAAACATACTAAACTAAATAAATTATATATTTTAAAATACCTACGAATTTGATAATACATTGATTGCATTAATAAATAGTTATGGGACAGAAGATTTTACCATTTCATAAAATGCATCTATCTATTGTTTAGACCTACGCCTAGCATGGACTATACAGATTGCCAGTAAAATATTAAAGTAGTAAAATATTAATTTTAAATAAAATTAATTAGATCTATTTAAAGTATTTAAATTATATTTTTTATGGTTGATATTGATTTTGTTTAGTAATAACATAGTTAAATACTCACAGTTGAACCAAATATTTTAATTCTAAATGTTATTATACGTGAGTTTATTTAAAATAAAACATGGCAAATGTCCAGTGATAAAACTAATGCGAATCAACGTGGCCTACCTTTTGTCAACCTAGGATATTTTTAGACAAATGTCCCAAGGAAACGGAGAGGGTAATGTTACAGTAAATGTTGAATACAATTTATATCTTTTACTTGTTTGTGTATCTAAAGTATTTGTGTAAAATTTTATCCTTACAAAATGTTCATAATCACTGTATTGAATTGTTTTTGGTTTATTCTAAGGAAAAAAATTCAAGAATTCCAATAAACATACATGTTTGTTCACAAATATGAAAAATGATACTAGATATTTTGAACATGTTATATTAAAAATGTGTCAGAGCACCTGAGAAGAATGAGTGGAAATGTTAGCAGACAGATATTAAGTTAATTTTCGATTTCAGATAAAAAATGGTATTACAAATAAAACTAAGCATGTAATGTATTTTGTTTTTGGTTTATATTTGTATTTGTTGGACCTCAAAATAAATGGATAGCATTGACAAAATAATGAATGGAATCTATATGAATGACATGAATGTTTTTAATTCTTTCTCTAGAATTTTCATTTATTTACATCGAGTCAGATATTTATATGCTTTAATTAAATAAAACATTATTTCAAAAGAGCGTGAAAAAAATTATTAAATGTGTAGATAAGATATTCTCAAAGAAGGTGCCAAGAAACCCTTCGGTATAGTGAAAGATTATTTAAGGATGCTAGAAAAATAAGGGCACATTTATAGTTTTGTCCACTACAATTGCGCCAAAAAGTTATTTTCCCTAAAAAAAAAAAATAATGTTTTAAAGACAATTTTTAATCAAAAGTTACTTGAATTGTTATTTTTTTAAATATGTATTTATATTTAATTATATACATGATAATTATAAATTAAGAGTAACTTCAAGTTTTTTTGAAATTTTAATTTAAATGAATAGTGAAAGTGGGAATGCTATAGTTTAAATACTAGCATATGTTTTAATGCACTTATTTTAAACAGTAGGGGCTGTGATTTAATTTCATACACGCATATAATATTATTAGCTGAACTATACATGTAATTTATATATGTGTGTGCTCTATTTTCTTTATAAAAAATTACTATTATATACTCTAAACAGCATCATTTTCCTACATGGTACTAAATAAATAAAAATAAATATTTTAAAATAGTAATTATATTATTTTGAGTGTGAGAGACACATTATTTTAAGTAAAATTTTGCCCAAATAGTAATATATGTTTATTAAATTTAGTATTAACTTACATTACAAGGGCTTAATCAATTCTACAGGGTAAATTTTAAGTGACATATTAAATATGGATGAACAAAAATGCCTAAATTAAATAATAAGCTTGACACAATGTAGAATAATTTCAAAACAATTCTATTCGTGTTGAAACTCAAGTGTGAATGTTGTAATAATTGTATGTATGAAATTAAATTTTAAATATGATATAAAGTGTTGATATATTACAATAAAATTACTTTTAGTCACTAAAAATGTAAAGCATTATTAATTTATTTTATTTGACTTCTCTAAAATGATAATATTTCCACGCAACGTTGTTAGAAAAGGACCTGTTAGAGAAGAATGGGAGACATTACCTATTAAAATAAATCTTTAAAAGTAATTTTAAATTGTTTTTTTAATGACAAGATTTGTTTCTCCTTTAAATATAACATACAATAATAATGGTGATATAATAAACATTTACCATCTTAAAGCGTTACCAAGAGCCGACTTTATAATAATTATTTTAGTGAAAAATCTAAGCCTATAAAAATAGACTAGGTAAAAGTATTAACTCACGATTACTTCCATTCTAGCTTTGTGATACTCATTTGTCGAGAAACATAGTGTTAGCTTATTATTAACGATGTAAACTAGTTTTACTTATATTAATAAGTTACACAAATATGTTTTCTATATTGTCAAAATATTATTTCTCCTTAGGTTATATACTTTCAAATATGTTACATTCAATCTATAGGATTTGGCAATATATGTACAGTATCTTTAATCACGGGTTTAAATTAAACATATCAATAAACAAATAGGCTAGATATTTATAATTAATAATTTCAGATTTTAATAAAAAATTACGAATATCAAATGCTTCTAGAAACTATCTGGACCTAATATTTTATAATAGCAAGGTTCTGGATCTGAATATATTAAATGCTTTTTTTTTTATTTTATTTATTTAGACACTTACATTAGACCAGTATAAGCTACAGTGTAACTGTTATCATTGATTGCTATACTGGTATGTGAGAAGGGGCCTTACGGGGATAGCATAGCGGGGAGTGGATATAATATTAATATTTTTTAAATATATGAAGGAGAATACGTAAACACATGTCTTGAGAAGAGGAGAGGATATACAGCACACACCTAAATAAAAATAATTACAGGAAATAACACATGATTATTTATCAGCAGGAAACGTGATAAGATTACAACTTGTATTTTAAAGTTAATCTAATATTATTTCCTGTACAAATCGTATATAAGAGACATACCACATTACATTTTATTTCATTATGTCACAAGACAGCTCTGAATTATTTTCTCAACTAGCTCAACAAGATATCTAAACGCCATCACCAAGTATCATCGAAGAACATCAAAACCTTGTGGTGAGTACAATCGACATTAACGAAGACGATTATTTAGATTACATTATATAATCTCCTATCTCTACATCCATCACTAGTACAACAACCACTACACTAACAACTACCACACCAATTGCTACTGAACCATTCAGAATCAAAATCATACCGAAAAAACAAACAACAATTAACGATTGTTTACCATTCAATCATGTCAGTCGCGTGGAAATGGGAAGCTCAGGCGGACACAAAAGAAGACTGGATTTTGGTGACGTCAACGAGAGGGACAAAATTCAAAGTACCTCCTCGTCGACACGTCATCAAACTCCAAAACAACAAAAGCTTGAAAACGAGCGTACCGAACATAGAAGAGATGACCAACTACCTAAAACAGACACACAAACCGATCAACCAATTATAGCCACTCAACGTCACGACGAGTCACGCGCAACTTCTTCAAGACAAGTTATCACTCTGGGTTCTGTACATTCAGCTTACAAATTTGTCAAACAGGGAACTTCGGGAAAAACTAATAGAGAGGTTAACATTTCTAGAACCTTACAAACCGACAGAGACTTACATTCAGATGGAGAACTCAAAATCACTACCAAAACTATACGACACACCAAACCTGGACATAGTAAAAACAGTAATACTAGGACGACAGATAGAGTTGAACCACTTGACCAAACAGATAACAGAACAACTACCATGGAAACTAAAACTGACAACACTACTGACATCAATCAACAACCCAGCCACGCCAAGTCTGAAAATTTACATTGAGCACTTGTTGAATAAAGGTCGAAATTGCTCTTTCAAGTAGGAGCTCTCCCCCCTAAAAATAATGTTTCCACCGTATTTATTTATTTTACTCCCGTATTATATATTTGAATATGATACGATTTAAAAAATATCCTATTAACTTTTAAATCTAAAGTCATTTAATCAATATTTTTAAAAAACAAGGTGAAGATAGTTATACATATATTTTAGTGGTACGAATATTATAAAAACACTATGAAGCAAGCAAAATTTTCAGAAAATTTCCTAGGACAAGTCCAATAGCTTAAATACATTCAATTATCAAACTTTTACCTGTGGAGGGGCCTCAGAATTATTTAGGTTGCGGGAGCGGGGACAGATACCTCAAAATCCCTTTTTAGTTAGCTACCCTACCGTAACATACATATGGTTCTGCCACCATTTACCCAGCATGGATGATTTTACATATTATTTCTTCTTTCTATAATAAAGATAGATGTTGAAAAATGTGTGCTTGTAGGAAAGGCTATGTCACCCCTGATTCATAGTAAAGTTAATGTAACCTTATCAAATATAGCAATTCTCAATTTGAGCAAATGTAATAAAGACATTAGCTCTTATAATATCCAACTGAAAGCTATATGGAGATTGATAGATGGACCTTTCTCCCACTTATCTTATCTTATCCTTTTATTCTTCTTTCTTTGGTGACTCATTTTGGCGTTCTTGAAATACCAAGTAGTTTGTGGTTTTGTTGTCTCTTAAGATAAAATACCCACCAACTTAATCAGATTACTCTATATCCTATTATTTTTATTATTATTATTATCACCACGTCTTACTAACTGTTCGGGTTATACAATATTATATTATTATACCACAGATTTTCTTTGTAAATAAATCGTCGTTCACCCAGATTTTCTGCCTAGCTAAGTAACACAATCACTAATGATTTTTTTAAATGTAACTAAACATTAAAATATGTAATCGAGTTTTCTTGTTTTGTCCTAATCGTAATTAAGGCTATATTAACATTTTATTGTCAACATTCGGGGAAAATTTCAACCCTCGTAAACCCTCCTGCCAACCATAAAATCAGATTTCAATAAATGAATATAAATATAAACCTCCAGCTATATCGTGTAACTTATTTTACCAACCCGTATCATTTCAGGTAGCTTAAACGGATGAATTATAATAAAACTAGATACATTTTAATTTTTCCTTTATTTATTTCGTTGATAACTTAGTTATTAAAATTAGAATTGGCAAAATTAGTATATAAACTTAGCTCTGCAATTTATTTATTTCAACTATAGAATTTGTTATTTACTTTTACTATATTTTTAAATAAACGTTGTATAGCATGACACTGAAGTAAAGTGACCTCTACACCGGAAACTAAACTGAAATAAAGGAATCCAAAGAAGAGAATTAAAACTGATATATTCTGCGATAATATAATTTGTGTTCTACTTAATTTAAGTGGATGTTCCCGGATACAAACACCATGCTTTGACAAATCATTCTGCAAGTATGGCGGAAGCGAAGGCGTGACAGTTTTAACAGACGTCTGAGCCCTTGGACACTCGATGTTGACGAAGGACCTGACTGTCGTTGGTTTGATGCCTCGAGCTACGAGCACTGCTGCCCTAGCGGACCTCCTTGGCAACTCTTTCTTCACTATTATCACCTCCTCCCCTTCCTTTCTTTTCCCTCCTTACATGCCTATATTTGGTCCTGTGTAGAGTCATAAAAAGGAGTATATAACGACAGACCCCTAGGTTCTTTCGACTGTAGTTCACCATGTTATATCATCGAAGGAGGAACCTCTTCTCCAACACCCGAAGAAGAAACTGGTGGTCTTGATGTTTGGGTAGTGGGTCTCACCACCACGACGCCAAGGGAATCTCGTCTGACGTACCAAGTATTCGACAAATATCCAAGTCCTTCAGAATTGTTGTAGTAGTCAAGTAGACTAATTTTGTTTATGTTAGTCGAAGTGGCTATAATGTATTCTAAGTCCTAAGAGTGACTAAGTTTTGTTTTTGTGTCCTTCTGACTTAGTTTAGTTAGTCGAAGCGGCTAAAATGTTTTCTAAGCCCTTCAGACTCGTCATTTTAATCAGAATGACTACATTTTGTTTTGTGTCAATCTGACTTAATTTCTTTAGTCAGATAATTTGACTATATATTTTCCCTGTGGCCATATGACATAGCTTAAATATGGGGGGGCTTTGAGCTCTATATGTAATAAGGACCTTGCTTTAAGGGTCCTCTTCTCCATAAGTTCATTACTCCGTTTTAAGTTCTTATGACTTCACAATATCCCATGACGTCGTGGAAGTCATGCTCACTTGTTCGCATTTTTGTATGGCTACAAGCAGGTTGTCTAAAGCCTTTATTTTAGGACCTAGTTAGGTCAGTATCTAATAGCATTTTTGTTGGCACCCTTCCCTCTGTGTTACTATTTTGGGTGCATAAAATGCGGAACACGGCTAGTGTTGTATGGTGGCCCGCACATATAGTATTTTCATTTGCCCCTTGTTGGCACCTCACTAGTCCAAGTGTTTAAAGTTAGTGCGTACTAGATTTTATGTATACCCCAGGGAGTGGGTAGTTGTATAAAAGTACTATTGAGTGCTCTGGTAGTACCCACTGGGAAAGGACTGGCCATAGTACAATTTTGTGTTGACACCTGATGGTTAGCCATCTGCTAATGTAATTCACAAGCCTTCCTCTTACCAGTTATTATTTAAAGTGTCTATGCGACCTTTCTTAATTTCAAATCAAGCTAGTTAGCTTGGCCTACATTTAGCTTGTTAATATCTATAACACTGTAGGGTTTGCAGTTATATTTTTATTAGTAATTAATTCACCATTATTTCTATTTAGACCCTTCTGGTGGTAGTCTAGCTCTATCCCAGCTGTTATGGAATCCAATACTCTCTATCAACTTAACTTCCATTTGACTATTCCGTGTCGTCTTGGACACGTAATATCCTATATTTTTGGAGAGGTTAAATCCTATTATATTTGTCAGTTTAAAACTTAATGTTTTATACTTCTAAGAGCTACATGTTTTCCTTACTCATTTTAACGGACATGTATTACTGTTTTCCTGTACTGTTTCCAATTGTAACCCTATATCATCTTTTTGTTTTTTATAATAAATCTATTATTGTTACCTATTTATTTCTCTTACTCTTATAAATATTTACCAGTCTATACTTTGTTATATATTTAGTTTGTAATGGTTATCGTTATCTCCTCTTCACATTAGTGTGAAGGGGAAGTCACATTACAGTTGCAAAAATCCAATGAAAAATAGTTCAAAGCCATTCTTGTTCCATGTCCATAAGCCACCGCAGAGACTTATAACTCTAAAGCCATGCAGGGAATACGAAAATTTAATGGTGTGTTAATTAAAATGAGCTAATTCATATGCGAAAAGAATTAAAACTGTTAAATAGCTCTCAGAGATTTAATAGTGATGAATAAAGCTCCACAACCACCTCTTTGCAGCTTCCTCTACCATACAATCTAATTTAATTTTTTGGAATGCTGTAAATATTAAGAATTTGTAATTTAATTTACCATTTGTTCAAAGACAAAATGCGTTAGAGAAATAGATAAAACCTAATACTGAGAGTATCATGTGTAAATGTATGTGTAACACATTCTTCTATCCATCTTTATTTGGTGTTCTAAGGGGAGAGGAAGATATTCTAATTTTGTCCTCCCTACATCCTTAAGGTCACAAATGATTTTAATAACATTTTAGCGGTGTGAGAAGTCCATTATTTTCCATTCAAAGCAAAATCAAATGATAAAACTATAAACAAATAATTTCACAGTCGAATCAAAGTATAAATAATTAAAAATATATTTAGTTTCAGAAAACTTTATTTTATAAAAGGTACATTTTGTATCATAAATAATTTACGTGTTAGATTCAAAATATGAGTGATATATTTCGTCCTAAGCTGATAAAGTTTTCAAAGCTTTGCATACCCCAATTTAATTATTGTAAGTAATGTGAAGTACAACAATCTTATATTATAGATAGCTACTAATATGTATGAGATACATCGTTAGCAGCATGGTATAATATGTCAGCCCCGCGGTAAATAGGATTGTCATTTGCGGAATGTTAAGATTCCCATATAGGTCAGAGAAAGTGAGAGAACTTTTTTTTCCTAAAGGGTTTGTTTCCAACCCTCCTAAATGCCAAATGGTTCCTATAATCTAGCTTATTCATGCCTACCACTTAGGTGAAGTCTTATAGAAAATAAAGTTGGTTTGAATGCTAGGTAACACGCACTGCACAGAATAAATCCAGTATCTATCTTAACAATACATAAAGGTACAGGGATAATATCTTTAATAAATTATAGAACAAGCTCCCTAACCGATATTTAATTTTTGATGCACCCAATGTTTTATTATCTAGCTTTCAAATTTATTAACAAATATCCTCATTAGACAGTAATGAAATATTTATTTTATGACTATTTCGTGAAAAAATTACTTCCCCATCTTGTATGCTGAAACGTAACAGGCTTAACGTGTTTAGTTTCACAATAAGGCATTTTATATTATAGGGTCATAGTTATTACTCATTAGTCAAGGCAGAACTGGGGGAGCAATGCGCCATTAGAAAAAAAAAAGGTATTTTCAATATCCACACAATTCGCAATATTTTGAAGGTATTTAGATTACCAACGTGTTTTCATGATGCCCTTTTATTCACATACTTTATTTAAATCTAAAGTGCCTTAAATTACTGTTTTAAATCCAATGTACTTTATTTTATGACATATCATCACTACCAATAATAAACCCCATGTAATAACTTTAAATGGGGTCATACATATTTATTTATTAAACAATGGCTGAACAAATATTCGTATTTCCATAGTCGTTATATAAACATCGTTCTTATGGTCGACAAAATTGACGAGTAAGGAAGACATAGTGAAGGATTATATGAAAAAGTATATTAAAGTCGAAGGAACGTTAAAGGACGCTAAAAAAAGCACAACTGCATAATTAGTTCTAATTGATGAGGCTTAAAAGTGTGGGAAGTAAATTTCCCTCAGCAGTTCCTCATGTCATTCCCAGGACACGCAAAACAGGAGCAAGAAACTCTAGGAGGGTCAGAAAGAGAAAGAGACACAAACAATGAGAGTGTTTGACCCCTTCTTAATCATAGTTGGTGTGATGAAGGGGACTTGGAGTGCCCTTCGCCAATGTCAGAACCCTTGAGAGACATTCAAGAGCCTGCCCAGCTATTCCCACTCCCACCACATTGCCACACTAAAACCTTCCGCTGGATAACGATCTAGTATTTGAGATTATTTAAGCTCATGATGGTGATACATTTGTAGGTTATAAATATACTCAAGATAAAATGATTGAAATCGATAGCTAAGACCAGTATTTTTGCAGTTTTATAAAGACAAAATTGTTTTGTTAAAAATAAATTAAATAAATTTCTAGTATACACATAGAGCTTAATTTTCTTCACATAGCTATTTCAGCAGATGTTGTTGAATAATTGTAAACCAGGGTGGTTTAAGGGCGTATCAAACTGGGAGGCTGTCTAAGGCGTCGCCTCGAGGGGTTGCCAAACAGAGCACCAATCCAACCTAACGTATCCTCGGCGTGATAGAATAATCCTAAAACCTAACAACTCCAAAATTAACAACCTGGGTGTAGTAGTAAAGTTTGAAAGCAAACACATATTAAATTTTAGATACTTAAATAAATTTTGTAAGTTTAGTTTTTTGTGTGTAGTAAAGATATAGTCCCACTCTAAAATAGTTATTTTGTTAAAAAATGGTGCCCAAATATAATATTCTACGATTATTTATTAAGTCGTTCACTACATCAAAGTGTTGTTATATGTCCTGTAAAAATAAATGCAAAAACATTTTCTACAAAACATGTTCATATAGTATTCCTTATAGTTATAACCGTTTTCGTACATTCTCACAGTGAAACGTTTGGACTAAGATTAACACTCTTAAGTTTGTGCAGTTTTCCATTAGATTATTTTACCATCACGCCCCGGTTACATTAGGTTTGGAATTTATAGGTTTGGGAATTATTTTTCTACTATGCACTCGCTAGCCTGTTCCCCTCAACCAAACATTCAGAATATAACATACCGGTTAGGGCAGAATTCGTCGGCATATTTAATAACACTATATATTTGATATTTTAATGACTAAATACTTTAAATTAAACTTAAAATACCAACAAAATATTGAAAGAAATTTACATTCCCTTGAATGACTGTTTTTAAAAAATCCCTAAGATGGCCCCATTATATGTAATACATTGACTTGAAATTTTGAGCAATGTCTCTTGATTAATGGCTTCTAATTCCACCACAATTATTTCTTTGAGTTCCTGAATTGTTCTTAGACGAGTCGCATGAACACGACTCTTCAACATGTCCCAAAAGAAAAATTCTTTGCCGGTCTCTGGGGTTATTATGGAGTCGTGCGTGCGGCCTGAAGGTAGTTAGTTAGTCCTCGTAGTCGTCCGTTGTTAAAGCTGTTTGGCCAATAGCTACAATCGCTGTAACCACATTTTCTTTGTATCTATATCCATTAGTTGCAGTTTAGTGGTCATAAAGGTCAAACATTTATAGAGGTGCTTCGCAACAGGTTTCCCGGGCACCTTGTTTTAAGATTTGGGAACATCGCTGGGCTACCACGTTAACCGGAGTTAACAGCTCCAGATTTTTTCTTGTGGGGCATCTTAAAGAGTCGTGTACACGCGACTCCCTCAGTAACAATTCAGGAATTTAAGGAATTGTGATTGAAACTGAAGCAATTCAACAAGAAATATTGCGCTAAGTCATATCAAGATCCGAGAGGTGCATACAATAGCTTATGGCATATAATGGTGGCCATCTTAAGTACTATTTTTTCTAAACTATAATTACAGCACATGTAGAACATTGTTAATCTTTTGTTGTTAATTTAAGTTTAATTCAAAGCACTTACTATCTAAAATAGCAAATATATGTTATTAAATATGTCAACACTTTCTGCCCCACCCAATATAATCATAGGTCTAGAAACATTTTATTTATTTAAGGTTTTCCACAAATATGGATTGGTAGTGGGGGACCTAAACCTATGGATTTTTATTTCTGGAGATATCTAAAGTCAAATGTTTACTCAGTTACTATTTTGACCGATTTTATGGTTTTAAAAAATTGTATCGTAAATCTATGCAAGAAAATACGTTAGCCCCAGATATATTCAAAAGAATACGACAAAGCATGGAACTCAGGCTTAGATGGTGCATCGAAGTGGGACACCACATTTAAATAAAGTTCTGCCCTGTTACTTTCTCTCGAAAACTCAGAGATAAAGTATTGTGATCATTAAAAAGTCAAACTTGAGGTTTTGATAAATGTCAATGTGTCATGACCCCCTGGAATTAAAATAGTGATTTTCGCAATTACTTCTGTCTGTATGTTCATCTCTCTGTCTGTACCTTGTGCTAGAAACGAAACTATTTTACTGATTGTGCTAAAACTTGATATATAAGGTTTTCATAAGATCTCTTTGAGGAATTTTTGAAATTAGATATCCAACCCTAAATTTAAGTGTAGTTTATTGAAGGTAAAAAAGAGAAAAAAATGATTTTCTAGAAATTTGCTTTAATGATCTTGATTAAATTTTATATCTAGACACTGTGTGTTATTATGAACAGGATATAACCTCTCATTCTCTCATGGAAATTTGTTTGCGGATGCTTAACATGAAGGAAATTTTCATCATTTCTCTGCATCTATTTGAGAAATTAAATAACTGATCATCGTAAAATTTTAATGGTATTAAAAAGAGAAAAGAATATTTTGAAATATATTTTAATAAAAACCAATTATATCTGAGCTATAAGCAAATATACAAACTTTTTAATTCATGTCTTTGAAAATTAATATTGATTTTTATGTTCTTTGGTGGACAAAGATTTTTCTCTTTGCTCTATGTTTCTGTAACAGTGTTCCTAGTTCCTAATGCCATAGAATAACTGACAGTGCATATTATTTGATTTATGAACTTTGATGTAGTGTGTCCACGACAATGCATAGACCTATTATTACTTTACACAAATCTTAAAAGTTTTTATGTATATTTTAAGATAAAAGAGGGATAGAGTTGGCGGGGTGGATTGTTTGTTTTTGTTAAACATTGTTTTGTTTGGTTGAATTGCTTCTTTTCTTGGATTAATTATTAACTGAAAAATAAAATCCTCCCTACTCAGAAACCAAGCTTTTCTAGACCCACATACATAGGAACGTTTCATAATGTTGGGTAGGTGAGAATTCGACACAAGAAATCTGCCCTTTATAAGGGGGTGCTAAAAAGAAATCCCACAAGGGTTCAAAATTTACCTATAGACTCCACTGTCTCTCCATGGTGTTCTAGAGTTTAACTAGAACTTTATCTCTTAATAAAAAAAAATTCCCATCTTATACCGCTCTGATGATGAAAAATACTCAACAAATATTAATATCACCATGTGAAGAAACTTAATCTCTATGATGCTGCTGGAAAAATATTTGATTCATGCTGTGTAAATAAATTGTATGTTATGAAAACTGGAAAAAAGCTGACCTTTTCTCAAGTCTACTTCTTTTTAAACCAAGAGCAAGATTTACTTTTTTTAAATTTACCTATTTAGAAAGAAGGCTAATAAAAAAGGGGTTTCAAAATTACAAAACTAATATAATAAACTACTTGTAAGTGTGAAAGAAGATTTTACTTTTTAAGAGTAAATAGATTCCCCCCTCCCCCTGCCCAAACAAACAATAAAATCTATTAATTAGATTTCAAAACAAAAATAAAGTAAGTGGAGAAGGTGTTAACTCAAGATTCCTTAAAAAAAAAAATTAGATATGAAATATAATGTAAGTTCAACATGTTCTCTAAGGTAACTTCTCGGAGAACTGAATGACGTCTAAACATAGTGAATTTGAATTAATATAGAACAATATTATCACTGTGGTTTAAAGTTAAAATTTATCAGGGACTTAAATAAGCCATAAAATATGATCCAATAAATCTTAAATTTTAAATATGGTATGAGGTCACTGAAAACAAAAATGGGGGAAGGTGTGTAGTAGCTAAAATCTTTCAAAAATTATAATAATATCTTTTGTTTGGAATGTAGAAATATTTATGTATACAACATTTGTCAAAGGACCACCCCACAATAACCATTACAGCTTGGAAAAATTGAAATTTAAAATTAAGGGGCGGGAAATGGCTTATATAAGAGACTTACTTTCGATATAGTAGAGAATTTAAACTTAGTATAAGTGAATGAAAAAATCTAAAAATAAACAAATACCAAAAAAAGAGACTATCTTAAAGGGTATCTATTAGCATTTCAATAGCAAAACTAGAAACAGAAAGATAATATATCCTAGCTAGCAGCAACATATTGAATAGATTAAACAACTTCTGGCAACATAGCTCAGTGAACCATGATACGGTTTGAAAAACCATGATACAGTAGCCCCATGGCTTCTTTGGTACTTACTGACATCTCACAGCTGACAGCTGACGGCTTTGAAAAGTTACCAGACCAAATTATCTATCCCTACGCCAAACCATATGATCTACTAAAGTATGTGGTTAGCAGCTGTCACGTATGACAGTCAAAATCTAGGTATATACCTAAATGTTGACATCAGAATTCAGCTGTGAGTTGTCAGTAAGCACCAAAGAAGCCATGGGGCTACTGTACTTATTATTCACTATGGTTCTGTAACAAAGTATGTTATCTACGTATGCTTTTTAGTGAACTGTGATACCATTTTTTCCAACATTCCTGTAATAATATTGAGTAATTAATCGGTTAATCCTATTTTATGACCGTACTTAGGTAAAGATTGTGTTGTTAATGGATGTCGTAGGTTTTTGCAATAAGTTTGGGAACAAGGTAATATGTTTTACCAAATATTTAATTTATTTTAATACTATATTTACCATTATTAGTTTTTATTGCTATAGCTAGCTGAGGGTTGTGCGAGGAACTATCAAAAAGGAGTAGACGACTGTTCAACATTCCAATTTGATATAGTTTTCATGCTTCTCAACCGTCTGTAGAATTAATCAAACTGCTAGTTTGTAATAATTCTGTGCAACATAAATGTTTTATGAGCGATCTTGACTTGCACTACTCCTGCAAACGATCTTACAAGTTTAACGACTTGATTATATCTGAGACACAAACACTTAAACTAATGTATAACAATTAATTAGTAAACTTAATCAAAATAAATAGCTTTAATAATTTGAAGAACACATCGAATATCACTTAGAGAAACCATATTTTGAATAAACTACAACTCTTACATTGACTGTAGAGAAGTTTTGATGTATTACTATTATGAACAGATAGTTTTATTTTCAGATAAGTAAGTGGATTTATTAAATATAATTTCCAATAATTATCAATAGTTTACACTTTTAGTGTTATATTTTTTGTACGTTTTTGCAACCTCTTGATCAATAAAAATTAATTTTCTTTTAAGATTTGATGTCACAAAAAAACATGTCTTATCCTATAGTCACTACAAAGGATAAAATATTTGTCTACGGATACCAAACTTTACAAATTAACCCAAAGTCCAATTAGGATGAACCTTATATTATAGCTAGAAAATCTACGCTCATGTTTTCACACCTCAAGACTTACTATACGAAACTGCAATTTCGTATAGCATGAGATCATTACTTACAAAATAACCTTCTACGATATTATTAGTACTATCAATGGAGACCACAAAGAAAATATTTTCTAAAAAGTTATTCCAACCAAATATTTAGGCCTGATTGGAATATTTAGGGCATAGCACTACGAACAACTTTACACTTGTTGAAACGCTGATATAACTTATTCGAAATACTTTACTTATCATCGTTTTACTTACAATCGATTTGCATGCATTTACATTATAACAAAACTATTCACGCTAACATCTAAGAAATTTGAATATAGCTCATAACCTTATCCTGATACCTCATGCAGAGGCTAGCAACATATATTTGTGTTTATTCACTTTACACCCTATAATATCCTCACAAACTATCCACACTTTAAATAAACAAGTTTATTAAACATAATTAAAGTAGAGTTTAATGGAAGTGTATCGGAATTTGCGCATGAGGAGTGTAGTAGAAAAAAATAATAAAACCATAACGCATCTGACCTTGATTGAAACACCAACTTCACCGTACTTGTTCTACAATCTATTTCAAGAAAGAAGTTGTAGACTCTAGAGTCTAGACCGTACCAGCACTGATATATGTCTCAAACTATCCTGTCGTTATAATCTAATGTACATAAATGATTCTATATCATGAACCAGCCTGTGGTTTAGGGGACAGAGCACTTGTCTACGTGCTTAGGTGCCCTGGTTAAATCCCCAGCTAGTACTTTGGCTAGTTTTTCCCTTAGAGAGAGCAGCCCCCACAGTCACCAGGGTTTAGATAACTAGGTTTAAGTTAAAACTCACACAGGCTCTACAACTTCATAATAACAATCATCACATCATTGTAGGTACAATGTGTATACACTATTCTGTGATGCAACGTTATGTGGCACTAGAGCGGCTAACAGTCTACATATAGTGTCACTAACTGGATATCATACCCCCCGGTCTAAAACGGCCTACGATATATATATCACGGGTGTTGCTTTCATACCATGAGGAAGCTACAACATTATGACGAAAGTCCCTCAGTGTTTATTTGCGTACATATTGAATCTTCTTTATTATATTCGAGATTATTGTATCCCGATCCATCCTATCCAGCCATAATGGTTCTTTCTATGCTGAACCTGGCATGTGTGAATGACATCCTATCACTTATAAAGTCGATAATAAGTTAAATTATGGAACAAAATATTAGGGACACTAGTTTCCTAAAGAATAAACTTATGACACCTTTACTGCCATTCAGTTTCATGAGTTTAAAAGGAATTTAAAAATAGTCCATGCCTCAAAAGAATATTTAAAGAACGGCTAGCTAAATAATCCAAGAGATACTCGCAAACTACCGTGGCTAGACAGTTACATGATACTGACAGGTTTTAAAGAAGAAAAGGGGTGGGTGAGTTGACGAATCGATAAACTTCATCTCAACCCAATTTCTATTTCAACCAGCCACCACCCCCTTTTTGTAGAAAAGTTTTTTCCTAGACATTGAAAGGTAAAACTTAATATTAAGGTAAACGATGATTTATGATATGAAGACACGCGAAGTTAATCTTTTCAACGGTCCCTCTTTTAAAAACGGAGAGATATCCATTTTACCAGGAGTATGACATATTAAGGAGGGAAGGTTGAGGGTTCTTTATTTTGTTTGGAAATTATCGTAAATAAACTCTTAAACCTTGTCAATGAACCCTCAGATATTTATCATTTAAAAGCGGAGGAGAAGTTTTGGACCCATGCTCACAACCTATCTATTTCAGAAAGGATCTGCACAGCAATATGTATTTTATTACTGTGCATTTGCATTGAAAGACATTATATTATTTATATAAATATTAACATACTTTTGGCTCAAGTACGTTGCCTACTTTGTGATTTTAAACCTATTTAACGGAGTAGAGGTGTTTTAGATAGACATATGACAAATGCTTCCTTGAAGTACTTTCAATACTGTATATACCTTGGAAGGAGGATTTAAACAAAAAAATTTGCAAGAATAAACCTAATGTCATGAGTTGTAGAATATTAAAAAACAAATTGAAAATAATCACCTAAATATCATAATTTTAAATTTGTGACAATGCAAAACTATTTTTATTAGAAATATTTAAGAACTGATGGATTTTATTTCACTTTTATGACTTTAAAAACAGTTAAACAAAGCTTAAATCAATTAACATGGAATATTATAAATTTACTTTGTAACCAAATCACTTGTAGGCAACGTAATAAAGTATTGAATATGCACGTTTTATTAACGCCAGTGAGGGATCTCCAAACTGCAGTGACAACCAAAAAACTTGAGTTCTGCCTTCTAAAGCTCCACTTTGAGTAAGCAGCTTAGATTCGAGAACCATTTCCTAAAGATTATCTAAAGTTTGAGTCCACTGAGAAGGGCTCATACTTGAAAGACTTATATAAGTAGTTCCTAAACGGTAGGCCACGAAAAGGTTTTTATATTAAAAAATCTAATAATTATAAAAAATAAAAAATTATGTAAGTATTGGAAAGTTAAAAAACTAAACAAAGGACGACGAACAGCCAATTTATTTGTCAGATAACACATCGTTTAAAACATATTTTCTACCTCACAAATTGATACAATCCTAGCTGTTTGTTAAATAAAAAAAGTATCCAAATATTCCCACTGAAACTTTGAATGTACTTCTTCATCTCATATATTTACACATCTTTATAGTAAGATGTTTGGCTATGGTGGTAATTTAAACTAAATTTATAAACAATCTGAAATTCTCGAACTTGTTTTGCCTGAAAATTACTTGCATTGACTTTGGTGTTGCACACGCCTCATGCCAGCATCAGGTTCAACTTAACTTTAACATAACGTAGCGTTCATTTGGGGTTCAATTATCCTAAAAAAAACAGATGTGGGATCACGATTCACGTAACTTAACGTAACAACTCGAGCCAAGCATTTACATTCTAGAATATGTTTTTGATCTGTGATATGTATTATTTTTAAGCTCTGTGAATGTTTTCTCTTTTCTATCATTATTATTATTATTATTATTAGCACCACGTCTTACTACCCATTCGGGTTATACGCACTTACGCTAATGTGTTATGGTAAGGTGATTGTGAGATGAAATGGAGGACCTACAGTTTAACGTGGAATCNATTATTAGCACCGCGTCTTACTACCCGTTCGGGTTATACGCACTTACGCTAATGTGTAATGGTAAGGTGATTGTGAGATGAAATGGAGGACCTACAGTTTAACGTGGAATCCGAACCACGGTGGAGGCCTGGCATTCCTCTTTTCTATCAATAAAATAAATGTTTACCAATAAAATTTTCGATAAATTTATCTTTTCTATATTAGTTTAATTATTTTGCTTCGATGTTCGATTACTATAACTGAAGATAAAGAGTAGACGTTGGTTATAAAACTGACAGATGTATTACTAAATATCTCTGTGGACGTCACTCACATATAGATGAGTTGGCTAGACCACGTGATTCCCTTCATGTAACATTCACTTAACGTGAAAGACCTCCCGGGACATCTATTAAGTGAAGTGAACTGCAAGTGAACGTTGAATTAACTGCATCTTTATGGCTTCCATTTAAAACCACGAGGAGAACATTTAAGTTAAGTTACGTTAAGTTAACCTTAAGGGAACGTTAAGTTGATCGTGATAGCGGCATAATAATGAGAACTAGATATATTTTATTTTTTTATTTTTTTATAAGTGTTAAGAAGCACACTTTGATCCAAATTATTCATCATTCTGATGATAAAGTCGCAAGACTATATAGATGTAGTAAAATCGCATGGTATCAGGCATCATTCTCACAATATATAACTGGTGGTGGGTATGTTTGGGTTAATGTCCCAGTTGAGTTAAGGCCCATTGAAAATGTTTATTATTCAATATTTGCCATTCTCCATACTTGTAGATGCGGGTATTTTTTCTATAAATGGTACTTTCCTCGTCCTTACTCCCTTAGTGATAATATGCAGACTTACCGGAAGGATAGTAAAATGCAAAGTAAACAATGGAGCCGTCGCCACACCATATCTAAAAAAGTTTTCCTGGGTCAGAATCTAAACGATGAAGTCAATAAATACGCATTTAATGTTGTCTATGATCGAACCCAGCCACTTACTTTATTATAAAAAAAGAATTTTTGAAGACATTGTTTCCAATTTAATTACTTTTGATTCAAACTTCCGTTAGGGCTATTTTCTATTACTTTCAATCACGCGATTCCTTCAAGGGCCCTTTCCTCTTTATTTCTCCCCTCCATGTACTCAGGTTTTAGAAGAGGATGAATGAGGAAAAGGGGACTAAAGATAAGTTATTTGTCACAAGATACAAACTACAAGAATATATATTACATAAGAATCAGCCATTAATGGGACCCAAACACGAAGGGAACATTTAAGTATTTAGATGTCTAGTCGTGATAAAGTTATTATGAAGAGAGGAGATCTAATTTATAAGGCCAGATCTATTTTTATTAATGTATCTAGTAAAGTGTCTAGTCAAACAAAGCATTAACTGGTACATAGAGGCTAACACCAGGAACCATTATTCGAATACTAGAAAGTTTATATAAAGTGAATAGTGAATAACTAGTATAAATTGTTCCAACCATTGATCCATTCTGGGTTAGTCTTGATTTCAAAGCCATTCCACAATTTTAAGTTTTAAGTTGTTTTTATACCTTGAGTTTTATTACCAGTTTGGGTTAACCAAACATTACTTATTAAATGTAACCACATTTTCGTTGAGGGTAAATGAAAAACAATTTAGATGAAACCACCCACAATACACCCGAAAGGAACTCGAGCCCCGTCATTGGCAATATAGTATATAACTAGGGTAACTCTTTAAATCATTTGACCACCAAAATGGTAACAGTTTTAGTTTATATTTTATATTTCTGTGGCCCTTGACATAATATTCTTTATCTAAACGTTCTTTAGTAAGAATACTGTGTGAAGGTCAGAATTTGATAGAAAACTGCTTAATTTTATTCAATATATTGAGCTATTAACTACTTACTCTGAGACAGTGTTTTTCAACCTTCTTGAATATGCAACCCCTTTTCAAGTAAACAAATTCTGGCGACCCCCTGGACGTAATAAAATTATATTAGTGATTTCAAATAAGACGTATTTGGTGCTATTGGGCGGGGAGGGGGGAGTGCCCACACAGGTTGGTTGAAGGTCAATGGTCAGCGGCCGCATCAGAACACTCGTTTGTCAGTTGTCAAGAGTAAACCAGCGTGTAAGGTCGTAATGGAGAAGTTGCTAATAAGATCTGCGCAGCCCTCCACATCTAGTAGAAGTGGCAGTAGCGGAAGAGAGTCAAAACAGAAAAAAATAGACTTTATGACAATTATTTGAAATATGGTTTTACTGTCATGAATAATAAACCTCAATGTGTAATTTGTGGTGGAGTATTATCACGTGAGAGTATGAAGCCATTAAAGCTTATGCGTCACCTCTCAACTAAACATAACAAGGATACTGATAAACCGTTATATTTCTTTGAACGGAAGATAGAAACCTTTAACCATCAGCAAACTATTATGATTCAGGTAATAAACTAGTATTATTTGTTGTTTAAAAATAATATTATGTGAGGCCTTTCATAAGAAAGCTAGCAATCTCCATGTTTTAAATAGGTATTTTCAGACTATTTTAGATAGGTAACACTGTATATTTATTTTTATAAAATATGTTAATTTATGGGAAGTTTAAATATGAAATATTTTTGAAAATTTGATATTTTAATGAAAATAACTTTTAAAATTTAATTCAGAATGGGTATTTGAGAAATACGTGTTATGGTAGATATGGAAGATATATGTTTTAATTTTATAAATAAAATTATTTGAGAATCTCTAAAAAAAATTACAGAGTTTTTGATGTAATTAAAAATATTTAACAACTATCGGGTTATGATTTATGTTTATATTTATGTATAAAGTAATTATTGTGATTAATAAGAAGCTACGTTTGTTTCTTTGAGGAAAATTTACCTAAGTAAAGTTCTGAAAGCGTATTATTGAAAATTTGTTCCAAGCTATGATTAACTATACCTATGAGAACATTTTAACTATTGTGGTGTACTATTCATTTAATTTAGTAATGTGAATACTATACAATAAACAAAATTATAAAATGAGTTATCTTTTCAAATAACATATTTTTTATACTAACACGTCTTAAAACACAATCTGGTTATACGTTTATATACTTAATTATGATAGTGGTTTTATTTATGAGGGGGATTATATTTAAAGGATATGTAACCCAATTTGGGAGGAGATAAAGTGTAACAGCATTTTAGAAAAAAACATTACCAGTGCACCCAACCTGGATCAAATTCCAATATTCCCGTCAACGGGATTCCAGTCTATAGAGAGAGTGATGCTCACCTTTCATGCATACATTGTTTGAATATTTGGTTTTGTTGGGTTGAAAAGTATCAGAGAGAGGCTTAAATAATAGTGAAAAATTAAAAAAAAAATGCATTATGAACTATTGGACTTTAGGCACTAGATATCATATTTTATATATATTCTTGCATCTTTAGAATTGTTTACTGTTAATTATTACGCATGAATATAATCGTGTATATTATTATATAAGCTAGCTATGACACAGGAACATACACTACCGTCACTTTCCTCAGGACTTCCAGTTTTCTTATAGGACAGTTGAGGCAATAGAGTAGGAATTTAGGATACAGTGATAAACACTACCTGAAGCTAATGCTAATTGAATTAATGTGATCGGCATACGAATGTGGCTATTGATATTTGTGCATTATAGGAGTGTGTTTCTTTTGTCATAGGTGACTATTAACATGTATGCTATGCGGCCCTGGAAAACATGCCACATATCGCAGACAAAAATTCTCCTGATTTTGGTTTCTACAAATAGAAAATTTATTTCTGAACTTAAAAAAATACCTCTCTATCTATAAAATGAAAATTTTTATAATATTTAAAACATTAATATCTATTTTTATCAATTTGTGATAAATTGCCGTCAAAGCTTAAGAAAAGAAAAATATCTATAAAATTAATTCTTATTTTTAACATCTAAGATAGTTAAAATGCTCTCTTTGAACTGGAGAGTATATTTTTTCACATATAATTTATTTCAATGTCTATTTTTTATATCAGAAAAAGAAATGTAACTATTAAATGAAAACTTTCATTTAACTGCAGAAAAAAAGTCTATAAAATTGGGTTATTTTGCAATGATTTGCATTTACGGAACTAAAGATGCTCATTTTAACATGAATGATGTATTAATTGTATTCACTTTTGATATAGCTATAGTTTTTACTCTTTTATCTTATTTTTTAACTAGCATATATTAAAAAAAATCCTTTCTTTGTTTATAAACTTGACTTATTGCGACTTAAATTAACTACTTTTGATTAACTTTGCCATAGTTTTAACTACCAGGAACAATCAATAACACATTAAATATTAGCTAAAATTAATCATTATTATTAGCATATCGTCTTACAGTACGTTCGGTTTATAAGCACTTAGGCTAATGTGTAATGGTAGGGTGATTGTGAGATGAAATGCAGGTCCTTCAGTTTAACGTGGTATAATAACGACGGTGGATACCTGGCATTCCCCCCATTCACAAGTTGTGATTAATACACATCTTGTCAGAGGTGAAGGAAGGGTTTGGCAATCAGAGAAATCTGTGCCGTAACTGAGGATTTAACCCCAGACCTCTAGCACGGAAGTTGAACACCTTACTCCTAAGCCGCCAGGTCACCCTGTAAAATTAATCACTATCAAATCTATCAAACATAACCAATTAGGCACAACACAGGAACTAACTGGTGTAGTTGGTATTACCTTTATAGAGGTTCAGTCTTTTTTGACCTCCACGTGACCTCTTTTTGGTGTGTAATGAAGATCTATGTATTCTGCACGTGGCCTCTATGATGGTGTGAGCTGGAGGTCTGTGTCATATACACGTGGCCTCTTTGGTGGTGTGAGTTGGGGGTCTGTGTCATCTGCACGTGGCCTCTTTGGTGGTGTGAGCTGGGTGTTTGTGTCATGTGCACGTGGCCTCTTTGGTGGTGTGTGCTGGGAGTCTGTGTTACCTGCACGTGGCCTCTTTGGTGGTGTGAGCTGGGGGTCTGTGTCATCTGCATGTGGCCTCTTTGGTGGTGTGTGCTGGGGGTCTGTGTTACCTGCACGTGGCCTCTTTGGTAATGTGTGCTGGGGCTCAATTTTATCTTCCAAAACGCACAAAACATAACAATACGTCTATCAAATACTAAACTCTGAAAGAAGCAAACAAAACAGTGTTATCAATCGCTAGGATTATGAAAAATTTATGCTTTCTTCTACAAAACTTTATTAACAATTATTGTAGCATGTCAATAAGAAAGATTGCACAGATACAATTAAATATCAATATTTTAATAATTTACGAAAGAAAGAAACAATATTAGCATATTTAAAAAGTAATCTACCTCAATTTTTTTTTTCTCTGACTAGATGCAGTCAAATAAAATTACGTATCTCCCTAAATTGAAACACGTGGTTGTTAACAATTATTGTATTTTGATAAATACTGTAGAATATATCAAAGAAGAGGACTAACATTATCATATTTATGAATAAAATACCTTAACGCATGCTCTTTGGCATTGGATGATGTCGGATGGATTTGAATACGCTTGCCATGCTGTCTACAAGAAAATATAGTAAAGTATATCTAAATTACAAATTCTCATAAAAATAATAACTTATCCTAAAATATATAATCAAACCAGATATATTTAAATAGAAGATGCTTTGGTATCTACTCACGATGTCAAGATGTCCTGGGATTTGGTTGCCAGATATTTGAAACGAAAATTATTCATAGATGGCAGCCACACGTGCTTGCATTATAACACATGACTAAGAAAAGGAGTGTATATCGAGATCGACACACTGACCTACTCCACGTCAGAAAGGACTGGCGGCGATTCAAGGAAACATGTTTCCCCCTTACCTTGCAAGCGTCGGTCACTGGTTCACTCCTATTTACCCCCGCCTTCATCCGTATTTCTCCTTTATATATTCCTGAGTTTATCACCCTTTTTGCTTTGTTCCGTTCGTATCAGATTTGGGACTATATATAGGGCTGCCCCCAGGTTCACGATATATCCGTTCTACTACAACCAAGCGTCGAAGGAGGAACTTCTACACCGTCATGTAACCAAGAAGAGTGACGACCATGGAGTATTGGCCGTCAGATCCACCATCACCCTGGCCAGGACGTCTTGCTTGTTGTACTTGTGTATCCTGAGAATGTCGTCAAGTCCTTACGACTTAGGGTCTAGTTTCTGTTTAAAAAACTAGACAATGTAAATCTAGATTTTTTATTTTTTATTTTTTGTCGAAGCATATTTTTGTTAATTAAAATTTATGTCAAATGGATAGTTAATTCATTTAATGTTTTGTTGACTTCAAGATGGAATAGTTTCAATTAATTCATTAAATATCGTGTATTGCACTCTGAGGGACAAATTTAATTTTAGTGACTTAGTGAATAAAGTCCTAACTACTATTTTTTCCAGTGATACAGTCTTTTTATAATGAACCTTTGGCTTAGAAAGTTTTAATGTCTCAGTCATAGACTTGCAAACTTTCACAAGTTCCATTAACCCATTTTGAGCCAATATTTATCATGACGCCGTGTACTTCGTGTGCATCTGTCTAATTTTTGGATGGCTACAACCAGGCTGTTAGTCTTGTTTTACATGTCACATTTGAGTCAATAGAAATCTATATTTTTGGTTGGTCAAGTAGTCACGCTTCTCGTATGATATTAGCTTCAGTGAGCAAACCAGGGACCTGCACTAGAGTCATAGTGGGGTCCGAGAAAATAATACCTATTTTTATTTGTTTGCCAGTTGTTTGGCTCCTATTGTTTGTGTTGCTCTTAGTGTAATTGCTATTCGAATTTTATGTACTATTGAATGCTCTTGCAGTACCGAAAGGGAGTAAGACCAGCCATAGTACTATTTTGTTGACACCCGTTTCTTAGCCATCGACCGCTGTTATCATCAGATATTTCTGTTGTTTATAATTATCCGAAATGTTTAAAGGATATTATTTTGAAAACCCAATCAAGCAAAACTGATTGAAATTTTCATGTATATCTTGTTCAATACCTTCAGTTAGTAACTATTTAATTGTTCTCTTTTTTAGAAAAAACTTCTACCTGTAGCCTGGCGCCTGCACAGCCCTTGTAGCTACAGTCAATACATCACAATTCTCAAAGTCATATTATTTGCATCAAGCTTCAGACGTATAACCTTTAATATTATTTTAAACCTTAAATTTTGTTATATTATCTGTTTAATTTAATAACTCTATTTATTGTTAAACTTATTTCTTTTTGCAATATAGATTGTGTAACCTGTAGGACAACAATGCCTTATTATTACAGTACAAAATAGCATTAAGGCAATTGAAAGGTGGTGGTTTTATTATTGTTTTAAATACTCAATAAAAATATAAATACATCATTATCACTGAAGAATATGTAACTTTCAATAAACCATGCTTCTTGTCCCTATGGGAATTTAGCCTTGTCAATATCCGGGATATCTTCATTATCCCGCGCAGTACCTTAGTACCTTATTTAAAGCTAGATTTATTGTATTATTAGTGTTGTGGTAATCCTGTTTACTGGTTATGATCGTAGTTAACGTGTAGAACTAACAGATTGCGTTGAAATATATAAACTGTCAATTTCGACCCGAGTTGACATTTTACACTCTTCTAAACAATTTTTTCGAGCAACATGTTCCATGTTTTCCTGAGCCACATAACATCTACAGCAAGATAATACCAACAACATGAAAATTGACAATTCATACTATTAATAGAATATTAAATGTAGCTTAAAAAAACTTTTAAATCCTATTACTAATTATAAACAGTATACGGCCCTCTTACAAAATATATAGAATGTATTTCAGTGAAGTATCTCATGTGCCGTTAGCCGGACGACCAATCCTAATAGTTTATTTTAAAGAAATATATTTAAACCTTATGTAGGTAAATGTACTATGAACTATGGTTTGATCTAATATGGAATTAAAATAAATGTCCTGTTACTATTGAAAGTTTGTCATTAAAGTTATTTAAGTGGTTTTAAATAATTGTTTGTGTATTATGACACCACCAAGATGGTTACAAAAACGACGCGTAAGTAAATATCAACAGGATGGTCAGTTAACTTGTCACCCAAATTGTAAATTAAGTACTAAATTTAGCTTGAGGCTGATTCACTTCATATGCTTGCATAAATGTTAAAGAAATATGATGTTCTCTGTAGAAATAACTGTGAAAAATTGGCACTTGATATCTAGTTACTAACTCTTTTCAAATTTTAGTTTGAGGAAATTGCAACCTCCTTCCTATCACAAAATGAATTGAAGGTGCAAAATGTAGCAATATATACAGACAATCAGAGTGGGGTGCATGAGTCGAACAGAGTAAAGTGGTCTGAGAACAAACGATTGTCACTCAGAGACTCGAAACCCACCTGGTTGCTGATATTAGGAGCGTTCAACTTCCGTCTTACCTAACTGACTAGAGAAATTCATCAATACCTCAGAGTGTACACACTACACATACGAGTAGAGGGCAAGACAGAAATATAAAAAGAAGATATCAAATGTGATTTTGAATTTTAATTTCAATAATTAGTTATCTTGACATCAAATACAAGATATTTGAAAGAGATTTCTCTTCCAGAATGCAGTAAGCAAAATTCAGAATAGTAAGAGAATTGTATAAACTTCAAAGGAAGAGTCATTTAAATACATAAAAAGGTTCCCAGGATAAAGAGATTCTTGTTATACATATATGCCAATTTAAATATATTTTTATATTCTAATCTTAGACACGCATGTTAATTATACAAACTATACATGAAAAATCCAGTTTATAAATTTTGAAATATCTGCATTAAATTATTATATGCCCTTATAATCATGAATACACTAAGGATATATTAAGTCAACATAAACTAGCTGCTAAGTGTGCCAACAAAAATAAAGGATAGTAATGATCAAAATATAAAATCCTAATAATTTGGGAGAAACATTTAATTTAGCTATCAAAACTCTAGATCAACTTCCAAAATGATCCATAAATAAACCTATATGACCAATATACCTCCATATATATATATAAAATGTTCCTCAACTAGCCTCTCAAACATAGCAAGAACTTTGTAAAGTTTTCATAATTAACGGGAACATTACTTTAACAAAAAATATTATTTCAAAACCAAATCAACTTATAACAAGCGGAGCCTAACTCTTTACATATGAACTAATGAATTTATATATAAATAAGTTTTTATTTGGTTCACCCAAATGAATCTTGTAATCTAGCAAGTTTTATTCTTAAATCTATCTCCACTTTAGAGTCTTTGACAAGTCTTTACTAGCTTTTCCTTCAAAGATTCCAAAGTTACCTAAGTTGTCATAAGGAAGCCTAAAATAATATCTCCTGACTCAAACTCTTTGAATAAACCACTTGCTGACTGTAAGTGATTTGCTTTAACAGACAGTGCTTTAAGTGTTTCTAAAATTATGGAATAGTTTTCCAGAATCTCTTCGACCTGAGCACCTCTGTATATCCATCTGGTTGGACAAAGGGGCAAAGGACCATTAAAAGCAGCTTCTTAGATATTAATAAAATTAGTTTTAGCTGTCAATGTTTGTGAAAACAAAGCTCTTGGATCATGTGCCCATTGTATTAAATTCCTCACAGTAATTGATTTATCAGATGTATCCCTTTTAACCAAATTTGTTCAGTGCGCCTCACATTGAACAAACACGGTTTAAAGCTGTCCATCTTTTATTATAGACTTTACTACTTTGTTGATACAACTAATATTTCGAGAACCCTCATAGTTTTGCCCATGCAAGTTCGAAAGAGGTAGTTGAACTCTGGTCATTATATAAAAAAAGAATGGCTGCAATCGTCTCCCCGGTTGTTTTAGTAGCACTGTATAGTCCCAAAAACTTTCACGAGGCTCTAAGTTTTAATTAACCCAAGGCAAATATATGCTAAGCTGTTCAGTCCTAGTAATATCACGTGTACTATCACAAATCAAAGAAAACAAATTAAAATTAAAAAATTGAATTTCAACAAAAATATTTCTTACATGTTCGTTGTCCTTTATTTCCAAAATATCATTTTGAATTTTTCCATCTGTGTTTACCTCATGTTCCTTATTCAACCAATTTGCAAGATATTAATCATCCTCGGAACATAGTTTAAGAAGATGAAATAAGTTTAAATTTCTTGTTGATTTCCTCTTAAATTTTAAATATTTAATTGAAATGAAAATTTGGAAAAGACATTCCCTATAAATCTTACTTTCAGAAACTAAAGAAGAATTTAACTCGTTATTAATCTGGTGTTACAGCTGTCTGTAACTTAAAACTTCTTGTAAATGACTATCTGACCTTTCATAGGAATTAAACTCGTCCGATGCCTTTTTACAGTTTTTAAGTCCATTTCTAGAAAACTCTGTATCCATTTTCCTAGCAATATTGTTATAAAGACAAATTTAATTATATCTATTACAATAAAAACAAATATCTCCATTTGTATTGTTTGTAGAGGCATCTATATTCATCCAATTGGACTCCCTGTAGCAGTCTGGTTGAAACAAAAGTATTTTTACTCTTAAATTCTAAGTAGTATATTTGGTAGGTAGTGAAACTGGCTTATTTGGTGGTGGATATTTATTGCTTTCACAATTATGAACTTAATCAACAAAGTTCATGTTTTATTAACATTTAATTTGGCTTGAAATGATTATTCAGAGTCGCCAAAAAAGTATTTTTATGATATTGTAGTTCAGTTTGTTAATAACGTTTGGTTTTTATTAAGAAACGATCCAAACTGAAAATAGTTTTCAAAGACTCTGATATATATCAAGTTCACTTTTACAATCAAATGAGAAAATACGACATATGTATTACATTAACTAATTTATTCACAAAACATTAAACAACAACACACACACACACACTATCTTATTCTTAGATTTCACACGATTTCTGCTAATATCTGAAAAAGTTAAGCCTGTAATCAAAATAATATACTAATACAATAAAAGTGTCACTAACCTAAAAACACTTTTAGCAGCACTAATGTCTTTACATTTGAAGCAAGGTCCAACCATTTAATAAAGTAATTTAATTTGAAAATAAATGAAATTTTAAGAATAAAAAAAGAAACAATTCAAATAAATCAATACATACTATATATAAATTAAGGATAAATTTCCTTAAATATTGGGGAGACATGTCCCCCCTGTCCCCTCTACCAGGCACGTCCATGTGTGGTGCTTCATAATGGTGGTGTTCCTCCACAATTGCAACAAGCCTCCTTCATCATCCCAATCAAATAATGGGCAGGGTGGAAACAAGAAAGTTATAATTTTTATTCATTTAAACATAATACAGCTCGATGGGGGAGCGGAACATTAGAGTTTACAAACACCAAACGGCAACATACGCCAGATGGGTGAAGTAACACTTAAACACATGCCACCACCAGAAGGGCGATACAACAATAGCAAAATATCTTGTGTCTTATCTTAAGACCCTAGAATTGGCACCGCCAATGGGTGACCCCAAAATTGCTGATAAATTGGTCTCCTTAAATACATTAAGCTCTACTAATCTCAAATAATAGCTCAGACTCGACCCAAGCTCTAGCATAGCCCAAAGGGAGCCAAGACCCCTTTGTTAACTAAGGCAGCCGATAGGCATATCAATAGCACCAAAATCAACACAAAGTTTTCGAGCCCAACAATATTAACTCTACCCTTTAAGCAATAAGTTGGACCCCATTCGGAGATTTGTGTGCTAGTTGGCCCGCGGCCCCACTATTAAGAACCCATAAACTTATATTTGTTAAACATAACAATAAACTATCCCAAGTCTCCCTAACAACCATAAACACACACACACACATATATATATATAAATGTATTAAACCTAACAATAAGCTATCTAGACTCACTAACAATCCTAGGTAAATAAACATTTTAAACATAACGGGAACCGTCCCGACTCACTAACAACCCTAAGTATACAAATAATAAACATTAAAAAATACAGCTGCGTTTCTCTTAGATAGTTCGCGGCCCCAAATTTAACCACCTCTTTGTTTATGCAGAAGAAACATAACCATAACTATCTACTATTTGCGACCTCCAAGACAAAATTCACTGGAGTGCGAAACTTTCCGCGAAACGGAAATTTGAAATGCTAACAAGAGAACCAGATGGTTCACCCTTTAATTACCATAGTCGTAAGGACGAGTGTCAATACCCCGCCGTCATGATTACTCGGTAAATAAATAAAGTATATATATATATATAATTTATAAGAAGTCCGAAACATTGAATTTTGAATACAAGTAAAATTTGAAGCCAAAGAGAATTTTGATAAGACACGACGAGCCCACTTATGAAGTAAGACTCTTACCTCCTAACAGCCCTGAGTAAAATGCGTCCCAACTCATTGTACTTCAACACTTTGTTACCCTGAAGTTATCATGTACTCTCAGAGTGGTGGGATAAGGGGGGGGCGGGGGGATCTAGAACCAGCCAAAGAGTCCTGGAGCATAGGCCACACGCACAACATAGTCTATTGAATGTTCCAGAATCTGCTCGTTAGAGGCGCTTGGCGATGTTCACTTGTTTTCTTGTCCGACGAAGAGCGCCGCCAGTGGTGAGTCTCGAACACCGGCTCAGTTGAATGTAGTGCGTGTTGTGGAGAGTGTCTCGTGATTTGAAGTCCATTCTAAGCGAGTCAACAGGGACAGCATAGCTGAGTGTTACAATCATACCATGTTTTGTTGTAACAAGATTACACAATTAGTTCTCTTAGTTCGTCCAATTCGAATAACCCAAACCATGTTAAATGAACATTTACCATTTTACTCAAAAACGTTTTATGTTTTGTATTAAAAAATGTGGTGATAATATCTGGTTAGGCGTAGGATCCCTATTTTTATTTTTCCCATATTTCTTCATTTTGAAATGTGTATACCGTTATTATTTATGGCTTTTATTTATAATTAACTAAATTCCCAGGTATTCCATTGTTGTAGATCCATATGAGAAATCACCTATCTGTCCCTATTTTCTAGACGACTATTAATGGTTCATTGTAATAACTGTTATAAAGTTCTGTAAGAAGCATATATTCATTTTATAAACTAATTGTTTGGATAGGTTCATATTTGTTGAAATCTTCCCAGAATAATAGGATATTAGACGATCATTAATGTTTGCCGTATTCTCAGCCATATGGACAACTTTATTTTATTTCACCGTGTCTTACTACCTTTTCGGGTTATACGCAAATATGATAGGTACTTAAATGGGTAAGGATGAGAAAGAAAGTATTTTAGAGGTAGTAATCTGCATTTTCAAATTGAAGGTTTGATTTTGTTAGATTGGGTAGTATTGACATCAACCTATCATAGATAGGCTTAAAAAACCTCTATGGATATAAATATATAACTATGAGTATGTATTCATAGCATTTAGAGAAATGAAGTTTGGAAATTTTGGATCATCTAAGTAATTTGTAGGTACAGTAAATGAAAACAACTACATGGATGAGGTGATATTAGCTCGTACAGACTGCATATAAATGTGTTTAGGATATAAATAAAATTTTCATTACTACGATAATGTTTAGAGAAAAAAATCTAAGAGTTTAGGAAACCTTATATAAGACCAGTGTTACTCCACGTATCTAGGCTGTGGATGCTAAGCAATAAGATAGAGAATACACTATTAGTGTTTTAACATAAACTATTAAGTATAATCTTTGGAACTGTGAAGGAAAATAGGGAATTCAGAACTTATAAAAATGTTGAGAGATGCGTTGTTTCTAAGAAAACAGACAGTACTGCAATTAAATAAGCAAATTAATTGAGGGGTTGAGGCATTCATTAAGAAGGGAGAAGGGGATTAAAAAAACAGGTATACCTAGGGAAGCCAGCGGGAAGAATGCAAATAGGAAGATTAATTTTCATTTGAGGGGATGAAGGAGTGACTTAGATTACTGAGTTTTTTCACACGAACGATTTATACCACAAAGTTTGCTGATGTATTGAGTGAATCATCAACTACAAAAAATAAAAAATAAACAAATTAGGAATTCAATCACATCGCATATAGTAGATTGCCAGTGTGTTCACACAATAGAGGTGAATAGAGAACAAGTAATGGTAGCGTATGGTAGCGTATCAAAGGATACAGCAAAGAAAAAAATAATGTGTTAAGGTTCACCCACTGAAGAGTGTGCGATTGATTGAAGGTGCGTTTCACCTACTATTTAATAAACTAAGGCAACATCCCCCTAAACTTCTGCCTCCCACAAAACTGGGCATGTATTAACGTTACAAATCAAAACCTAAATATCTATTTCCCGGCTTCCAGCCACCAAGGGCTCATGTGAGGAGCAAGAGGACAAAGCCTAAGACATGACCTTGCACCAAGAGAGAAAAACTTCAACTGAAAACACGCGGTAGCAACCGTCCATGTGAATGGTTTCCTTATCTTTCTTTGGTGTTGAGTGATGTCGTTACCATCAACCGCAGAGAAAACGTCAAGGAAAGAGCGTTGGAATCAATCTTTCACGCGGTAGACCAATTGCGCGTTGAGCGTGTGACAGGACCCACTTGGACCAATGTACTTTAACAAAATGCGCGTTAGAACTGACGTGATGGTAGGAGACACGCGCGGCAATGAAACACTCGTGTGAAACGGCACTAAGAGTGGGCCTACTGGATGCAGATGGTACTACTGATGTTGACAGGACGGCGTAGAGCTAGGATATGAACCGACATTGATTTAAAAGACCAGTAACGTTGGTCATTTTTATACCTTCATTTACTACACGTTTGCATTACACGCATATATAATTACACTAACTGGGTAGAGCCTAGTAAGGCATAATGTAGAGTAAATGTAACCATATATGTTTGGAATGTGATCGGGAAAATATTTAGTAAAACATATTCCTTGTAAACACCTGGTAGGGATTACAACCCCAACCTACCTGTAATTTGCTGAAACCAAATAACAGCGTATAATATGTATACCTCATGACCACTGAGTCAGATGGAATTAAATAGGAATGTTGAATAAGTAAAGGGTAGGTATGATAAATGTGAATTAATAGGAAATGTGTCCGGATTTGCGTGTAAGCAGAGTGGGAAGATTTTTTTTAGAATGTATGTGGAGGTAGAATGTGAAGATATTTAAAAAAAATTGTTTAGTGGAATAAAATGAAAATATTTAGCATATACCACCTTCAGTAGACCCAGCTGTGATTAAAATTTCGACAAAACCGTCAGTATCAAAACCGATTAGAGGACACTAACGTTAATATTAGTAGTTAAAATGAAAGTTCTGACCACTTTCCCCCCATAATATCCACAACGATCATCCTCAATCAGGAGGAAGATCATTAAAAGGGCCACTCACCCTATTAGGTTTAGATCGATCCTCCTCACCATAGTTAGCCCATTTTCTCCCACGCTCGTTATCATCCGCCACCACCAACCACCACTGGAAATTATACTTTTTATTTAAATAGTTAATTATCATTAATTTAAAATAATTTATTTAGAGAATATTTGAATTTATACCTATTTTTAAAAATTCATATTGACAACTTGATTATGATAGGCTGATTTCCTTTCTCCCATAAAAATATCATTGATCATTCATACAAAAGGTAAAGAGTGAATCAGGAATAATTGTTTTGGGGATATTAGTGTTTTAAATATGATTATTAATGGTTTAAATATCCAAGCAATTACTATTAGTGTCATGTATTGAGGTGTTTCCAGGTTATTCAGACAGTAGAGTAAAAAGGCTACTTCTGGAATAAATTTTTTGAGGTGTGCGTGAGCATGCAACGACCATTTTGAATTTTGGTGGCTTTTTGAATTTTGACAGCCAGATTGATATTTAGCAGTCATTTTGAATTGTTGACATATTCAAACCACTTCTGACAGGTCGATAGCTCTTAACAAGTTGTAAATTTAAGATATGTACTAAAAATCCTTACAGCGTAATGGATAAATCCAAGATAGTGGATCAATGCAAGATTGTGGATTAATCCAAGATCACGTATCCAATATGATTAACCCATATCCAAAGACTTGACCTCTATCAAAATAGCTCAATGACCTGTCAATCATGTCTGAGCTTGTCTAAACATTTCTGTCCCGAATATGTCTTATCATTTCTAATCATGTTTGCTAATGAGCAATCAAGCTCAATCATGATCGAGGATACGATCATCAGTGAACATGGAAAATCATGATGATGGTAAATTATTATTCTTCTTCTTCTTATTATTATTATTATTAGCACCACGTCTTACTACCCGTTCGGGTTATACGAACTTACGCTAATGTGTTATGGTAGGGTGATTGTGAAATGAAATGGAGGACCTACAGTTTAACGTGGAATCCGAACCACGGTGGAGGCCTGGCATTCCCCACATTCACAAGATGTCTTGTCAGAGGTGAAGGAAGGGTTTGGTAATCAGATAAATCTGTGCCAGGACCGAGGATTGAATCCCAGCCGCCAGCATAGAAGTCTGACACCTTACCCCTAGACCACCAGGTCACCGACATGACGGTAACCGATCACGTATAATCAAGCCTACGGATATAAATAAATATTGATTACCGTATGATATATATTTATTTATGATAGTTTTTATTATATTGTATTGATGAACTGTATTGTAAGTAAAGCTTTGTATGTATTGTATTGTATTTGTATTGTATTGTATTGTATTTGAATTGTATTGTATTTGTATTGTATTGTATTATATTGTATTTGTATTGTATTGTATTTTATTGTATTATATTGTATTATTATTATATTTTATTTGTATTGTATTATATTATATTGTATTATATTGTATTGTATTGCTTTATTTATGTATACGTTAATTTTGTATATAGTAATGTGTTTTTGGTCTGTGGTTATATTGGGTGTATTTATGGTTTGGATTTTGTTGTATGTGTGATATATATATGAATTGTATGTAAGTTTGTAAACTTTTATGGATGGGTGGATACAAATAATTATTAATATATCTATTTTATATATTCGTGTATGTATGTATGTATATATGTATATATGTATGTATGTATGTAAGTATGTAAATATGTATGTATATATGTGTATGTATATATACATGTACGTAAGTAAGTAAGTAAGTATATAAATATATATGCATGTTTGTATGTACGTATAGATGTATGAATGTACGAATCTCTCTCTCTCTCTCTCTCTCTCTCTCTCTCTTTATATATATGTATATATTTATGTATGAGCTGTATGATGTGTATGATGGTGTGTATTATATTGAATTAATGCTCTGTATTTAACGTAAAGCTTTATATGTGAGTATTGTATGTTTGTTTGTATTGTATTTTTATGTATTATACACATGTATGTATATTGTATGCAATGGTTTATGTATGTGTGGCTTTTGGAATACTAGTATATTATTTTAGTATGCTCAAGGATGAAAAATTAAACATGATGTTAGTGGCTGAGAGTTGATAGAGGTTGTAAATTTTTTTTAGAGGGTAGGATAGAGAGCTGAAGAGGTGTCCGCTATCAACCAGATGTTACTGTGTGTGAGACCTCATCTCTACCAGTATATATACCTATAACTTCATTAATGTAACGTAATAGAATTTAATTTAAGCCTAGTCTGAGGTTCGCTAGGCTTAAATTAAATTAGGTCAGATTGGATTAGGTTAGATTAGGTCTGAACACATTAGAGTTCAAGTTAAGTTCAATGAATGATGAGCCTATATCATATGATTATGGTGTACAATAAAATTATAATTAGATATATTATATGTCTCGATAAAGTAAATGATTAAATGTTGTAGGATGTTTGGTATGATCAATTATCTCCAATTCAATTTAGGTTTCTTGATTCTGTTAAGTGTCGGATGACTAAATGTTTAGCTTTATAGAAGGAAATGAGGTCTGGCAAGAGGTGGAAATAGATAAAGCAAGTATATTTTTTAAAGTCTTTCAATAGTTTGTCTTGGCGAGTCCTGTATGAGGAAACAAGTAGAAGGGGATATCATTATATAGGCCAGAACCTGTCTCAAAGCATGTGTTGGGTGTTGGATCCCTTCTTCCGTAAGATGGTGGGGTAAAGTCGTGTCAGGCCAATGATGGGTTCAGCTGTGTGGCTTAGGTTGATGCGCGATGTTTTAGGAGAGATGTAATGACTATTGACAAGATGTCTGTGTTTATGGAGATCAGAATGTTGAGGAGGTTTGGGGTTCTGGTGTTAGAAAAGGCTGGAGGGGATTTTCAGTTAGGGTTTTGGTTGTTTTGTTGTGACACCTTGGAGAATATGGCTAGGGTTTAGTAAGTAGGTGAATGGATCTTGCATTTGCTCGGAAAGAACATACAATAACCTTAACCTCCTGGTATAATAATCGAGAATGCGTCTGGATAGAGACTGGAAGAAAGGCTGCTTTAGTGGCTGCGGGTCTATCACGCTATCCTCGCAATTGGCTACACTGTCTTTGATGGGGAGATCAATTTTCGAATCTCGTTTGGGGGTACTGCGAGTGGTTTTTTCAAAATGATTTCAAACAATACCCCTAAGCAAATGCGGCTACTCTTCCTTTAAATATAACCTTCTTAGCCCATAAAACCATTAACATATTTGGTACATATCTGTGTAACTCTAATGGGTAGTAAAACTTGGTGGTAAAAAAAATTGACATGTGTGGATGTAGTTGTAAGTGTGAGAAAGTAGTAGTGGGGTTTGGTAATTTACTGTTATGAGTTCTGGGTGTGGAGGGGTGAGCAACTGATGAGGAGTTTAAATTATAGGGAAATAAATCACCATTCGTTGGGATTACCACTATGGTTTCTAGATATGATGTAAGGCAGAAACAAAATAAATGCTTTAAAAATAGGGGAAGAGAAGGAAGGTTAGGAAGCTGCCAGGTTATTAATTAAGGACCTGTTAAAGTTTACATGCAGAGCTAGTTTTTGTCAGCCACCAAGGTAGATATTAGCGCTAGATAAACTACACCTCACGAGTGTGATTTTTAGAGCTAGTTTAGTTAAAGGAGAGTAAAGTGATGTTGGTGGTGATCCTGTGACGTCATCTCAGATTGCCAATACCTTGCATAACTGATTCGCATAGATTTATTAGGAAATAAGTTTGTCCAACATTTTCAAACTATTTCAGAAGGGGTATATAAATGATACTCCACAGCAAAACTGGTGTATTATTATTATTATTATTAGCACCACGTCTTACTACCCGTTCGGGTTATACGCACTTACGCTAATGTGCAATGGTAGGGTGACTGTGAGATGAAATGAAGGACCTACAGTTTAACGTGGAATCCGAACCACGGTGGAGACCTGGCATTCCTCAAAACTGGTGTAGTAGTAAGATAAGGGGAACGCATAAGTAAAAGATTTATAATATAAGAAACGTACTTGGATGGAACAGCTAACAAGATTAATTAGTACAACTTCTTTGGTCAATTAGCTGTTCCATCCAAGTACGTGGCTTATATTAATAAATTCATATTTCTACTTACTACAATTAAAAGGAATATTACTAAAATAAGTAAAGGATTTTATCGAACATGATGAAATAATTTCAGTAGCATTTTAGAAATGATTTTCTATAGAAAAATACTGTGTGATAGCGCGACATAAGAAAATTTTTATAGAATTATAAGGAGTTTAATCAATCGAAAATTCTGAAATAAGTTCATTATGAATTTGGATAAGGAATCCCACCGTATAACTCCAAGGGTTTACCGTTACAGGCTCTAGGTGTTGGATCTACCATCCTGTATTTCCACATCCAAAAGTAAAGTGGTGACCATCTTAAATATCCAATCGGTTCAGAAATGTTGCTACATGTTCAAACATGTTCAGCAATAGTTAAAATATAGTGCTCTTTCGACCCGATGTATTGGATTGATGGCCATCTTGAACTCTTGGTTGAAATGTCCTGAGAGGTTTAGGAATCTCTGGACAATTCAGGCATGATCAGGAATATTGGGCATGATCAGTTATAATGATTAGTAATGATGGGTAACGATCATATATGTTCACTGTTCAGGTAGAGACGTCATATCCACACAGTTTCAGACATGCTTGGACAGGATTTAAAGGTGATTGATATGTTCAGACAGGGGTGAAGTCACTGTGTATGAAGGCGAACATTTTGGATCGGACATCTTGGATTGATTCAACATCTTCAAAACTCACCCAAATTCCAAATGGCTACCTATATTACAAATGACCCCCGAAATTCTAAATGCCTGAAAAAAATTCCAAATGGCCTCTTAAAATAAAAATATTGATCGCATGCGCGCCTCAAAGTATGGCCTAGTAAAAACCTATTTACTCTACGGTCTAATTTTCCTGAAAACACTTCACGGTATGACAATGTTAAATGTTTGTATAGTTAAACCTTTAAACTCATAAGCTTCCAAAACTATGTGTTTTTAATTCAATCCTTACTCTTAGTGTGGAGGATACATTTTATTTTCATGGAATATATGCGAGCCATATTCGCCTTTTATAAATAAATATAAATTGTCCATTATAAAAAATTGCACACACACTTAATTTCTTTCGATAGTTAAATGTATAATATTAAAATAACCTAAATTAATTACTGAATCAAAAGGTATAGCTTCTGGTGGTGGTGGCAGATGACAAATGTGTGAGAGACATTTCAGAGCCAACTCCAGTTAGAAGGATCAATGTTAACCCAGGAGAGCAAGTGATCCTTCCCATTATCGTATTATTGAGATAGGAGAATCAATGTTGGTCTCGGAGGGGAAAGTATTCGATTCTATATAAACAGCACTAACTTTTTTGTCAACGTGACCAGCTGTAAAAGTAGAATTTGATATAATATAGGAAAAGTTTATGAAATGTTTTTGGATAATTATTTCACTAATTTATTATTTATTGTAGATTAAAATATATTGTTTATTTATGAAAGATGGAAACCTTAGCTAGGTCAATAGAGTGTCTTTAGCAAAAAAAAAAAAAAAA
>CABFOV010001791.1:84934-97501 GCA_902141375.1 Timema poppense | reverse complement strand
TTTTTTTCGTCAAGGGAGATGTGTAGGCCCTATCTATCTAGCGTGTCCCATATGACAACCGAGGTAGAAAGAAGTAGTGTACCTGCGAGAGTGGACTAAGCGACAGGCCCATGTTCACCAAAACCTTGATAATCCGAATTAATTAGGACCTAGGCTTGTTCGGAAGAATACAGGAGTGATACAATATTTTCACAAATTTGAAATTACACACATCAACATACACCATGTCTTACTACCCATTCAGGTTGTACGCTTAAGTAATAATTACTCTAATGGGTTAAGAATTGGTAAGGTTAAAATATAGAGGAAGTGAACCCGCATTTGCGGGGATAGAGAGGGAGAGAGAGAGGAAAACTATTTAGGAAAAACCACCCCAGTTCACCCGAGCGAAATTCGAACCTCGATCTCCCCATCCTCGGTAGTATATCTCAACACTAAACTAGCGCGTTGGCTAACTACGCCACCTAGGCGGGTTTGAAATTACTGTTAAATGTGTTCAGTAAAATATTCATTTATTTTAATTATGTGTAAGTCTTGAGATGTAGTGTAATTATTATTATTATTAATTACAGGAAAACACATTGTGTTGATTGCAACATGTAAATATTAAACATTTATTATCAGATATCAATGTTTATTACAGTTCTATTTAACTTTGAACTTGTTAAACAATAAAATATATTTCATTCGACTTGTAATGTATTGATTTGGATTAATCTAAATTATGTAAAAAGTCATGGATGAAGGTAATTTTTCTTTAAAGTAATATAGGTAGAGTATCATTTTAAGATTCATCCATGAACAAACACGCGTTTCTCAGAATGAGGTGAAAAGGACTTCACCCTAAAATATATTTTTTTATACCTTCTTTCTTGTTAAAATATCTACTGCGTTGCTTCCTGTTAAAGGAAAAAGTTCATAGTATTTGGTAGAACACGCCATTTCCTTATACCAATAAGAAGCTAGCTCTCACAAAATGTGTCGCCAGGACTCTGTCTATTGGTTAGTTTTTACTTTGTTGACCAAGGGAGAAAATGCAAGGGGTATGTCATATATAGACCATAGTGCGTATATTTATTCAGCAGTACAGTATACACAGTATAGCAGTACAGTATAGACAGTACACAGAATAGCAATAGCAATTGACGACGATGGGGAGGACGATCTCCGGGACCTTGCTCACAGTCCAACACATTATAATATAAGTCACTTCAATATAACAAGTGTGCAGTGAGAACAAACATTTAACTGAAATATGTTCAAATAATTTACTGGTGTAATATAAATGAACCGTGTGTGAAATAACAGCCAACAACATTTCTCTTTCTTTAATAATATTAATACCGATTTAATTAGTGCTCGAACACGGGGCTATAGACAGCTGATTGAACGGTATCTTTTCCGTACAGTGATGATAGGCGCTCTATCACGGAGCTTAAGACAACCTAAAGTCATCACATCATCTTTTATATGGGAATTAATCCGTTGTGTATCAATTCACACCCAAAGTAGGGAGATTGATCACACATATTATTATTATTATTATTATTGACGCCCAAAGCGTGGGGCATTTATTCAGTATAGTTACAGACTTAATTTTTTTTCCTCCATTTACCGGAAAATGTGTTCGAACTATCCATAATTTCAGACTACCTGTTTTCCGTATAACAGTATTTTACTATGGGCTGGTTTTCCAGTGATAGAAAGGTCAGGGTTTGAACTCCGGTGAGTATGTGTTCTAAGGGTGTTGTTTTCCTTCTATGTATTACGTGATAGTTCATACCCACTCTTCCATTCAAATTTGGGTACATTTCCTCTAAATTCTACCTTCTACATTCATATCTCATTAGCATGAATAAAATGTATACGAATGGTATAAAGACATGTATCGTGATCGGCTGGACTGCATATGACTGGAAGACCGGGGTTCGACTCCTAGTCGTATGTACTGGGGGTGATTTTTTCCTATATGGCTTTCTGCTTTCCCTTTACACGAATGTGGGTACACTTTATTTAAATGCAACCCCACTCATACCAAACACACCAGAGTAATTAGTACATATTCGTATAGCCCAATAGTTTCCAACTTTTTTTCAAGATTTAACCCCTATTTTTGTCTTGAGACAATCGCAACCGCTTGATAACAAACAAGTTTTCATATTCTAGTTTTTAAATTATTTTTACTGAATCTTACTACCCATTCGGGTTATCTGCATTTAATTACACACGTGGGGTAGGTGGAATTTATAGGAAATATATATTTACATGCATGGAGGGAGAAGGGGTAAACCATATAGGAAAATATCCCCCCCTCCCCAATGCCCCCCAGTCAAAATTTGAATCCTGGACTCATCACCGACAGACCAAACAAGAGTGGCAAGCCCACGTGCTTGATTTAATTATGATAAATTATTTCTTGTATAGTGATTAGGCCTATACGGAAGCGACTAAGATGTCTCGGAGGAGAATCCGCGAGCCTAGCGGGAGTTTTTGTAAGCTACTCTAGCAGCACCGCTTGCCCAAACACCAGACTGCGACAGTAAACTAAGCGAGCAAATGTCAGAGGTGAGCAACCAAACAATAGGAACCTAAACAGTAATATAACAGGTTGTTTTTTTAAAATCATTTTAACAGCTTACATTTATATTTGAATTTTGCATCTTCCTTTAATACTTAAGACCTCCTCTGTGGTCTAGTTGTCAAAGTTCCTGGTTACAAAGGACCCAGGTTTGATCCGTAACGCTTACAGATATTTACGTCAATCAGTGGGTCTGGAACGGGGTCGAACTCGGCCCCATGAGGACAATATGAGGAGCAACTTGAGTACATCAGCAGCAACTCTGGTTTATACAACTTAGGTTAATAGTCGTAAGGTACGTTGTGCTGACCCTATGACACCCTTTATCTACAAATAATGGAAATATCTTCACCTAAATGTGGCGGCCGCTCGGTCGGTACAACTCGCTTGCGGAGTGTAGCGATGGAGTAATTTTTATTAAATAATCATTATAATCACCGTAAAAAGAAAACGTAAATACATAACCTCGACAAGGTTTGTGAGCACGACGGAAACGTGTCACGATCCCGTATATATATATATATTTTGCACTACATCACTCGTGGCCCAGTTTGTAGAAAGATCAGACAGTACCAACTAATGTACCGTTACCCAGGGGACGCCCGAATGTACTAAACGTATATTCTTTCCGTGCCCCGATGAGATGAGAGGAGGATGATGATGAATACCACGGGATGGAACCAATTAATATCTTAACCTAACTTAAGATTAATTAACCAAACGGGTGACCTGGTGGTCTGGTGGTAAGGTGTCAGACTTCTGTGCTGGGGTCCGGGGTTCAATCCCCGGTCGCAGCACAGATTTATCTGATTGCCAAACCCTTCCTTCACCTCTGACAAGACATCTTGTGAATGTGGGGAATGCCAGGCCTCCACCGTGGTCCGTATTCCACGTTAAACTGTAGGTCCTCCATTTCATCTCGCAATCACCCTACCATTACACATTAGCGTAAGTGCGTATAACCCGAACGGGTAGTAAGACGCGGTGCTAGTAGTAGTAATAATAATAATAGTATTGAGTGTGAGTAGGTAAGGAATGAAGATGACGCGTGGTTGACACTTGTACCAACCTAACCTGGTGTTATTTTTCAACAACGATGCTTAGCTCTCTCTGCTGTCTCTTTACGGCACTAGTGTGTAGCGGCGGCACACCGTTTGTGAAACAACGATCTAGATAACCCACGAACCAACATGAGTACACATGTCCCTCTAGAACAAAAACCCTGTTGCACGATCTACGCCATGTAAATATCAAATCAACGTCACGCGTCCGGCATGTGAGCGTCACATAAATTATTCAGAGAGGAAGCGCTAGTGTAGCGATACAGTCAGTCACCGGAAGGTTTGGTGGGTGAGGGAGGGAGGCAATTTTCAGAGCAAACCAACTGTGTAAAACGAAAATACCTGCTAGCTCGTTATGATCCCCTGATCAGGTAAAATTAAGCGTGAAATAGGTAAAGATCGTCAGGAATGAGCTCAACCTGCAATTACGGGGGAGGGGGGACTATTTTATTTAGCACCACGTCTTAACCCCATTCGGGCTATAGGCCTATGTACTAGTTACAAATGATACGTTAAGGATTAAGAAGGTTTAATTTAGAGGAAGGGCACTCAGATTTGCATGGAAAGAAAGTGGAAAATCATTTAGGAAAGCTACCCTCAGTGCATCCGATCGGTATCGAACCTCAAGCTCCCCCGTCTTTGGCGGTCTAGTGTATTGTGAGAGTAAAATATTAGTGCAGGTGGTCACCAAAACGGGTGGGGATGAATCGAGTTACACAATCAAAATAATTGAGTTTTCCGAAAGCTTAGCTCTGCGGGTAGCATGTATGTCTCCCCTTACAGCACATGCACCCCTGAACCCTCAGCAAGACTGACCGCACAATACCTGCTGTCTTAATCACGAGCATGCGCCACTACGACCTCAGCAAGAGTAACCGCACAGTACCTGCTGTCTTCATCACGAGCATGCGCCACTACGACCCCAGCAAGAGTGACCACACAGTACCTGCTGTCTTCATCATGGAGCATGCGTCACTACAACCTCAGCAAGACTGACCACACAGTACCTGCTGTCTTCATCACGGAGCATGCGCCACTACAACCTCAGCAAGACTGACCACACAGTACCTGCTGTCTTCATCACGGAGCATGCGCCACTACCTCAGCAAGACTGACCACACAGCACCTGATGTCTTCATCACGGAGAATGCGTCACTACAACCTCAGCAAGAGTGACCACACAGTACCTGCTGTATTCATCACGGAGCATGCGCCACTACAACCTCAGCAAGATTGACCACACAGTACCTGCTGTCCTCATCACGAGCATGCGCCACTACAACCTCAGCAAGAGTGACCACACAGTACCTGCTGTCTTCATCACGGAGCATGCGCCACTACCTCAGCAAGACTGACCATACAGTACCTGCTGTCCTCATCACGGAGCATGCGCCACTACAACCTCAGCAAGACTGACCCCACAGTACCTGCTGTCCTCCTGCAGAGTGACTAGCTCCTCCTTGAGTTGCTCCTCCATCTCACGGAGCCCCACGGCCTCCTGACGGAGCAAGCGCAGTCGCTCCGTCGCGTCGTCCACCTCCCTCTGCAGGGACTCGACTTGGTCCCGCGTCACCAGGGGCTGCACCTCCTCCGATCCATCAGACGTCTTCTGGCGGCCCTTCCGTCTCCTGCCCCCAGCTGTATCGGCAACACGCGCGTCACGTCACGCACAAACACACTCCAATTATAATGGAAAGGTCCTTCTATAAAATGTATTTATTAATTTGAGGTATTTAACGATCAATTTCTGAACCAACTGATTGTATCAGGACACCAGAATCTTGTAGGCGATCTCTTTACCTCAAGGCCCTCAGGATCAACCTCCTATTATTATTTTTAAACAATTTTTTTATGTGGCCAAATTCGATAACATTAAATTTTCCACCGTGTCCTCTAACCATTCGAGCTATACGCTAACGTGCTTGAGATAAGTAGGTTTGAATTTAGTGGAAGTGTAGCCGAGTTTGCATGGATGTAGAGTGGAAAGTCATTTAGGGGGGGAAAAACTCCTCAGTATGTCATGTCCCCCCCTCCCCCAACCCCATTTACTCGGGGTATTTAACGTTAACTTTCTGAACAAACTGATTATATTGGCACATGACTTATAAACTAACTTAAATCTAGAACAGACACAACATCCAGCCCCTGGAAATTAATTTATCAATGTGAAAGGGGAAACTCACATTTCACTAATGATATATTTATCGTATATGCCAGGAATATAACTCGGGACCCTTTGCTTAGTAGACAGACACTACCGGACTGAGCTTAGGTATGGGACTAACCCTCAGTGTACCCAACTGAGAACCGAACTCTGATCTTCTAGTCATTGGCGATAGTGGCGCCTTAGACCATGCCATCACAGAAACGGATCCATACCATATTATTAGTGTTAATATATAGAAAATGAAATCTATTAAAAGTGACAGTTAATTGATCTACTCCCACCTATTCATACGTTATGTTCTATAACTGTCAGATAAGTCTCTTCCTATGAAAAGTTGACTGTACCTTTTAGTATCCATATTTATATCAAACAGAATTGTGTTAACCTCTTTCCGAATGCAGGGTCTTATCAATATACTTATTAAAATTTAACGGGGACCTGGTGGTCTAGGGGTAAGGTGTCAGACTTCTATGCTGGCGGCCGAGGTTCAATCCCCGGTCCCGGCAAAGATTTATCTGATATCAAACCCCTCCTTCACCTCTGACAAGATATCTTGTGAATGTGGGGAATGCCAGGCCTCCACCGTATTTCGGATTCCACGTTAAACTGTAGGTCCTTCATTTCATCTCACAATCACCCTACCATTACACATTAGCGTAAGTGCGTATAACCCGAACGGGTAGTAAGACGCGGTGCTAATAATAATAATAATAATAATAATAATAATAATATAATTTAACTTAACCTAACACGGCACAGACATTATTATCAGATAAAAAAATATTCAATTATTTTAGATACCTCCTAGAATCAAGCTATAGTTATCTTCAATATAAATTACTAGACCCTTCCCCCCTCCCCCCACGCATTATTATTTTCAACACACATATTGAAGAATTATCATAGACTCTACCATAAAATATGAGTGACTATCGACATTTTTTATGAGGAATAAATTAAATTAAAAAAAAAATCCTATGTTACTCTCTGATAATGTAGCTTTATAATGGTGAAAGAATTTTTTAAATCGGTCCAGTAGTTTTTGAGTTTATCCATTACAAAAAAAAAAATCCTCTTTATAATATTAGTATAGAAAGTAACTGTTCTGTCAGTCAGATAAATATTGGACTCTAATTTACACTTAGTCGGGTTAATTGAAAACATGCTCAAAGAGAGTATAATATACTAATTATTTTAAAGTGTCGTATTTAGACCATTATTGCACTAACAATCCCAAAATATGAAATAGATCTTTTACGGAGAAGATAAAAAGATCCTCTTCGCCCAAAATCAGAGAAAATGATTGCCCATTCAAAGTATGAACGGACCAATTGAATGAATTGGTCCCGTCTGAAGTAACGTATGCAATCCACCAAGCACACAAGTTGAACAAATTGCCGCGTAACTCAGGAATAGCTGACGATGGGGAAGTTGATGTAAAATGTGGGATGTATTACTTTATCTAGCTATATTCTTGTAGTATATTCTTCCATCCACAGTAATAAACTGTTCTCTACACGTTTTAACACAAAACTTAGTTTATTTAATGTTCAATGAACATCCTAATGGTCCAATATAATCTGTTGCATCACGAGCTCGAAAGTTAACTATCGCGTTTACAAAGGTACGCCGCCAACCCCTATCTTGAGCTGTTTATAGCCAGTCCACCTCATTACACCTTATCTTGAGCTATTTATAGCCAGTCCACCTCATTACACCCCATCTTGAGATATTTATAGCCAGTCCACCTCATTACACCTTATCTTGAGCTATTTATAGCCAGTCTCACCTCATTACACCCCATCTTGAGCTATTTATAGCCAGTCCACCTCATTACACCTTATCTTGAGCTATTTATAGCCAGTCCATCTCAATACACCTTATCTTAAGCTATTTATAGCCAGTCCACCTCATTACACCTTACCTTGAGCTATTTATAGCCAGTCCACCTCAATACACCTTATCTTAAGCTATTTATTAGCCAGTCCACCTCATTACACCCCATCTTGAGCTATTTATAGCCAGTCCACCTCATTACACCCCATCTTGAGCTATTTATAAATTTCCCCATTCATATCTCTATATAGTTACGCCATAGAACAGTCGTAAGCAGCCTACGGCCTACGAGAATAGTCTGGCCCGACGACTGATTTTATCTGGCCCACCAAATATTTAGTAGACAAACAAATTGCGTCCATGAAAATAGACTAATAATTAATTACCATATTATACATGTAAAGAAGAAATTCAATGCTTGATTTTTTTTATTTTTCAAACTGGATTACCATTTATTTTCAATCCCACACGACCCACGGTATAAAAAAGGTTTTTGACCCCTCCCTGGGTATGTATATCACCACGTCTTACTACCCGTCTGTGTTATCCTCTTATACAATAACTACACTAAGAATGTTAGGGGTGATAAAGGTTATTTTATAGGAAGTGTACCCACATTTGCGTGGAGGTAGAGTAGAAAGCCAATTTGTAAAAAACCATCCCTAAGTACACCCGATCGAGGTAGTTTAGTTTATTGTAAGAGTATCACCTTAGACCATGCGGCCACTGAAGCTGGAAGTAATATTAATAATAAACGGATAAGATGACATAATAAAGTCTATGTTGTTTTTATTTCGAAAGAGACTGTACGACACCCGATCGCCACCCAGCGGTGAGAGAGTGAAACACATCTCCTAGACAGCAACGTGACTCCTGAGTAGATAAGACACGCCCGTCCGTTTCTGGGGAGTGTTGTCGGTAAAGTCGGTAAAGTCGTGATGCCAACCTACCTCCCCACGACACTTCTGACGGTTATATCTTGTTGCGTCTTATTGCGTCTTGTGAGGTTAAGTCGATAGAGAAGTGAACTCAGGGAGAGTCGGTTCATCTCTTGGAGCACCCGGTACTAGCGAGTACCCCCTCCACTAAGACTCCGCCATTTTGTGGGTTTTAGTCTCGTGATGGCCTCAAGGTCCGATATGGCTATACTCCAATTTTATTATGAATGGACGTATCCATACGCCAAGTCATGTTATCTGCAGCTGGCACTTTTGATAGATATTATAAATACTTATAAAATAACAATAATATTATGTTTAATAATATTATTATTATTAGCACCGCGTCTTACTACCCGTTCGGGATATACGCACTTACGCTAATGTGTAGTGGTAGGGTGATTGTGAGATTAAATGAAGGACCTACAGTTTAACGTGGAATCCGAACCACGGTGGAGGCCTGGCATTCCCCACATTCACAAGATGTCTTGTCAGAGGTGAAGGAAGGGTTTGATAATCAGATAAATCTTTGCCGGGACCGAGGATTGAACCCCGGCCGCCAGCACAGAAGTTTGACACCTTACCCCTAGACCGCCAGGCCACCCGTTTAATAATTATTATTATTATCAATGTTTACAGCAAAAATAATGTTTATCTTTTCTAAAATGTGCTCCTAGAGCTCATCAGCAATATTTTTTTTTTTGCACCGAGTCTCACTACCCGTTAAGGTTATATATACGCTTATGCACTAGTTACGCTAATAGTTTTACGGATAAGGAAGGTTATGTTTAAGGGAAGTGTACCCACATTCGCGTGAAGGGAGAGAGGTTTTTCCAAAATGGTTTTCCACTGTCAGTTCACCCAACCGTGATTATATCTAATCTAGAGTCTATGGCGATAGTGACACCTTAAACCATGCGGCCATTGAAGCGGGTCGAAACGTAAATTAAAGTTAATAAAAGGTAAGCAAACGAATCAAATTTGTATGCAGGTTTCTTTAAACTGTTCCATATTAGTGAAACGTTACCTTTTTTGGGGGGGGTCATATCGCCACAGCCCAAAATGGCGACGACAAACTACCAAGCGTTTGATAGGTTACTCTATCGCTGGAATATGGTGCTTTTTTTTTACTACGAAAAGACGTTTATTTCCACCATATTTGAGGGGTAAAGAGGGAGGAATAACTCCATGATTAAACCTGAAGATATGAAGCCAAATCAGTGCCGCCAACAGAAGCGAGACATGTCACTGTTACCTACATTTCTGCTAGATAAAGAACCAACGTCGTTACGTTCGATTTGAATAAGGACGAGATGAAGATTAACACTTATAAAAATAAAGGTTTATTATTACTATTGGCACCACGTCTTACTACCCATTCGGGTTATACGCCCTTACGCTTAATGTGTAATGGTAGGGTGATTGTGAGATGAAATGGAGGACCTACAGTTTAACGTGGAATCCGAACCACGGGGGAGGCCTGGGCATTCCCCACATTCACAAGATGTCTTGTCAGAGGTGAAGGAAGAGTTTGGCGATCAGATAAATCTGTGCCATGACCTAGGATTGAACCCCGGACCTCCAGCACAGAAGTCTGACACTTTACCTTTAGACCACCAGGTCACCGAAAGAAAGTTAATCAAAAGATTTGTATTGTAACTGAAGCTGGAATATTAGTGGTTTTTATATAAAAGGTTTATTTCTCATGTTAATACTATTATTATAACAATGTCACTGACATTTTGCATAGCTCTATTTCTAAAATATAAGCCCTTACTTCGAAATTCCAATACGCTGTTTTAGAAAGAAAAAAAAAATTACGATCCTAAAAAATAATCTATAAGTAGTTTTAATTTAAAAATCTATTTACTACTTTTTTAGTTTTTTCCATACATATATTGGTGCGAAGTAAATAAAAAAATGTATATTTAAATTAGTTGAAAAATTACTCCTAGATAAGGGAATCGAACCCAGGACCTTCATCTTAGCGTGCCAATACTCTTTCACTGAAATATCCATGGATCTTCTCGTGGTCAGGAGTATTTTTCACGTATATTTTAAGGTAGAGACTGTGATGGACGTGTGTATATCCTCGGCTATAATTAAAATCACAGCCACTGGTGACGCGGCTGTAGCTTTATGCTGCCAATATTGCAAACACATTGTAGGCCTACATTCCAAAAATATATAGGCAAAGTATTTATTTTAGCTCTTATAAAAAAACCATAAGAAACATTTTCTTCAACTATAGATCCAATAAATTACACTTTAGAAAGCACAAAAAAATATATTTAGTAGCGAACTTTTGATTCATTTACTTTTTATTGTTGAATAATTCTAGAAATAACTTTTGAATAAAAAAGTATAAATCTTAAAATAGCAAAAAAAACTTTATTTTTCTTCCTCTAAGATCTCAAATGGAAGACTGTAAAATAGATTCAAAATAAAAACCTAATGTTACTAGTATTGTTAACAGATACTACGCGGAAAACATTCCTCATTAAGAGGGGGGGTTGGTAGGGGAGGGGGTAATAGATAAAAGGAGGAGGGGTAAGATAATTCTAGCCAACATATCTGCCCGTCTCACAGAGAGAAATAATTCTATCCACTCTACAACAAATCCTCTTCCCGAGTTTCTCAATTTATTTCTCTCTTTTTTGAAAAGGTCCTTTTTAAATAATCACGAGATTCAACCACAATGCAATGCGTCATTGAACCATTGCCAACATGTCTAGAAAGAAGCTGTGTTTATCCTATTCTCTTAAATATGTTGGCAACACTGATAAAAGACTGAGTAAAGTCGGGCGGACATTGAAACTCGTCCAATAATCTTCATACTGAGGGAAACCGAGATAAGCTGTCAGATTGGTTAAAAAAAGGGGGGGAGGAGTTTATTTAGTATTTGGACTAGATCTATAGTTGGCATTTCTGACCACTCTGCTACCACGACAGATTTTTTAGTAGACCTACAGTCAAATTTTCATAGGAATAAGCTTATCTGACGGTTACAAAAGTTGCTACTTTAATATATTCATAACCCGCTTCAGTGGCCGAATGGTCTAAGGTGTCACTTTCTGGTTGGACTAGCCTGCTTATGACTGAGAGACCGAGGTTTGAATCTCGGCAAGGTATACTTGGTTATGTTTTTTTTTTCCTAAATGGTTTCACATTTTTCTTCTCTCTTAATACGGGCAGATAACCTCTAAAATACTTCCTTCTTTATCCCTACCCCTTTAGAGCAGATATTTTGTATGGTCTGAACACGCAGTAAGACAGGGTGAAATAAATATGTATTCATACGTCAAGTCAAGGGATCTATAGCTGTCACTTTTGATAGATAATATATATACCTGTAAAACAACATTAATATTATAATAAAATGTTGTCAATGTTGACAGTAGAATAATTTTTTAATTTTCTAAAAGTTTATTTATATGGAAATCGGACTGTATATTTATTTTTTAAACTTTTCCTGTACTGTCAGTAAACAACGTATTTATTACCGCGTCTTACCACCCATACTAAACCTACTCGGCATATTCACTAATTGCGCTAAGGTGTCAATACAATACAAAAATCTAGTTCATTATTTTTACTAAATTTGCATAACATTTTATTGTTGGTAAAAAAAATGATCGAAACACAGAAACACTCGTACCACAGTTGGCTTGAAACTGACCCACGTCCAATCGTTTTTGCAATCAGTTACAGACCAGCTGGCTGTATTATTATAAAATACACGGGGCACTAAATAGGACCGTTTAAATAATTTGACGCCGTGAGATAAATATAATACTATATTTCATACAGTTTTGTAATGCGGGGTGTATCATTATAAAAATACACGGGGCACTAAATAGGACCGTTTAAACATGACGCCGTGAGATAAATATAATACTATATTTCATACAGTTGTGTGATGCAGGGTGTATTACTATAAAATACACGGGGCACTAAATAGGACAGTTTAAACATCTGACGCCGTGA
>CABFOV010001791.1:35276-69860 GCA_902141375.1 Timema poppense | reverse complement strand
CCCCCCCCTCACTAAATATGCATGGACAGCCCCAGGGACACACTAAATCATAATCTGGAAACACGCGAAAGAGATTTAAAAGGTCTTGTGAAACAATACTAGAGAGAAATCAAAGCAATGCATGTAGGACCTCTCAAATTAAACCAAAAAAATACATATATAAACCCTTAAGGGCTCTAATTCGCCCACTCATAGATTATTAGAGCTCACCGCGTCACTGTTGTACGTGGACGCTGTCGCCCCAAGCAAGAACGCCTCGGCCAGAGTAAAGAGAAACAGGAAGACGAAGTTCATGGGAGAGTTTCGTCTCACACTGGGGCAGCAGGCCATTGCGATGATAGTGACCATCATGAGGGCAAACGCTATCCACCACACCTCCTGGTGGCTGTAGATGTAGTCCTTGGTCGGCTCGTGGTAGCAGAGGAGTGTTATGAAGCTCAGTGTAATCAGTAGTTGGACCATCAGTATGGAATAAACCTTCCTGCACGGAGACACACAATTTAGAGGCCAAAGTAAAGTTCGGTTATGATTATTACACCTACTGATGACCAATAATGTCAACTATACCTAGATAAATTCTCTTAAACAAATATTTACAGATCAAATCAGGCAGAGAGCTTAAAAATGGCATAATTGCTGAAAACTTTTTATTGGTAATTTATATTTTATTATTTCTTGTCACCAATAAACACAATAGAGATTTGCAAATCCCATTAAGTTAGTAACAAAATAAGGTAAAAAAATATAATTATTTAACTGTACAGTTAAAATAAAACCCACCTAAATCACAGAAAAGCGTTCAAACATTTAAATGAATGTAAATGTCAAATGGCACAAAATTTAATTTTTATACAGAGTTCTATTCTATTCCTTCTCATTAAAAAAAATATACCTATTGAAAGTTCAATTTTAGCAATATTATCCATTCCAACCTGATCAAAATTTTTATCTGTTGATGCAATTAAGATTAGGTTGTTTTAGTTTTAAAATTATAATAAATTTTTTAACTATTCATTTGTTTACAATTGGGAAAAAAATATTCTGAATGTGTGTATTAAATAAAAAAGATAGTTTATTTACTACCAGAACGAAAGGTGTCTAGAATTGAGCTGTGACGTGCCTTTTACCCAAGTAAGAGTTAAAAGTGGTGAGAGATATTTCTCGGCAATGTTTTAATATTAAAAATAGCTCACTTTGGTGGCCGCATGGTCTAAGGCACTACTTCGTAATAGACTAGACAATAGAAGACAGGGAGATAGAGGTTCAGACCCAGTCAGGTGTACTTAGGATAGTTTTTCCTACGTGGTTTTCCACTCTCCCTCCACGCAAATGTGGGTTCACTTCCTTTAAAATCAAATCTTCATAATCCCAAAAACACATTAGTGTAACTAGTGCATGTGTGTATAAAGCGAACAGGTAGTTAGACGCGGTGCTATTTATTACTATTCAAAATAAAACTCACCTTATAAATCCATTACGAACAGACTTCTCAGAGAATTGGAAATTATCCATATTTCCTGGGAGCAGGCCTTCCGGGTCTGAATACATGATTTGAGTTGATTGATAATAGGCCTAGATAATTATATGCTGAAAAAAACAATACAATATTATTTTAGCAAATCAATAGACCCTAAAATAAAATTATTCAAATTTTTGAAGAGATGATTTCACCAAGTAAAAAAAAAATCAGTATTTGTTTTTGATAAGTAATAACCATTGTTGCCTACAAATTACAGTGTTACGCAATATGCCCTTTACGTAATATTGGTATTTTGTAAAGTTAGTAGCCTATTTCACAATATAAATAAATAATAAAATTATTACCGCTAAGTACAATAATTGTATTCCACTAGACAAGTTGATCTTGAAAGCAGAGCTAGATTCTCGAGCGATATTATTCACTGTATGTCCTCGATTTCCACTCTGTTTATTATCTCGAATGTTCTGTACGACCTGTACCGGTCTGTGAAATTATTGATTGTGTTGAAAGTTCGTCTGCAAGCATTTAGAAATGAACATTGCTGCCATTCTTATTTTATCTGTGTTATATTATTGGTCATATTTTGAACTATTTGAATTCTAGTGCAATGTTTTCGTTTATGTTGGCTAAACTGAAAATACCTTGTCTACGTTTAAAATGCCACTGTACTTGTGGAATACTTCAATCTTCTCTTCTCTTTATAATATAACCTTAAATTAGTTTCAAATAAACAAACGACATCATGGCAAAGAAAAAGAAGATATCCGATAAAGTTAACAGAATCATTCCCACTAATAAAAGTAAAATTTTAAACCCATTTGAAGTCCATGTTAACAAACAAAAGTTTAATATTCTCGGACGAAAATCCAAAAGTGATAAGGGGCTACCAGGAGTTGCACGCTCCAAAGCAATTAAAAAGGTCAATATGTTTTTTATTTATAAAACTTCAGTAAAGTATTTGATATGATTGACATTTTTATAACATTCTGAAAATGACTAGATTGAATTTATAAAAATCAACTTGTTTCGGAGCATGCTGTAAGAGAGCACTAACTCATCTGTAAAAGTCTAAAGAGTCACTAGGCTCAAAATCCGTATAGTCCTTAATTACTTAATGGTCCTTAGACATTGCATCCACACAAACCGTATCCCTAATAACATGACCATGCCAATCTTTGAGAAAGCCGTAAACTAGGCCTATGTCCAATTAAATTTCAAATGAAAATTGTCTAGAGCAAGGTGGAAGCAGTCGTGGTTATGTGAACCAGAGGTTATTTTAGTATAATATTTAATAGGTAATTTAACCTACCAAAGACATCACCACTCTTCTGAGGAATTGGTATTATTCAAAAAAAATTCCGTGATGCTACTCTCCCTGGTTTTTTTTTTTTAATTTTCAGAAAAATATTTCTAAAATAGCTGTTTGCATATAAACACAATTTGATTTTATATTCGTTTCCATAGCAACGTATCTTTTCACTGCCATTGGTGCTTTCATTTTGATGCATGCACACAAATTTACTTTGCTATGTTTGGTAGTACTTAGCATTCCTTAAAATGTTAAATTTGAGTCAATTTATACAAAGTGCTAAGGATTAAAGACTGGAGGATCAGCACTCTTTAGACAGGGCTAGCTTGGAGGTTTGAAGGGTAAGCATCGGGGAAAATGATCTTGTAGCTTTCTTTCAAGTTGTATTTGAAAATTATGTTGTTTTTTTATTGTTTTTTCAGAGGAAAGCGACATTATTGCAAGAATATCGAGTGAAAGGCAAATCAAATAAATTTCTGGATATGCGTATCGGTGAAAAAAATCATGCCATGACACCAGAAGATAGGATTATGGCGCGTTTCACAGCTGAAAGAATGAAATCACATAAAAAGGTAATTTAAAAAAATTGTTTTACCAACTTTTATCTTTTCATTAAATCTGAGATCTTTCTATAAGTTGATGAGTAATACACAAAACTCTTTATCCTGATTTTGATCCCACAGAAATCTGTTTTCAACATGGATGATGAAGAAATACTGACACATCACGGACAAAGTCTTAACGAAATAGAAAATTTTGATGACCCTCGTAGTGATGAAGAAGACATTGAGGAAAGTGGAAAGCTCGATGGTAAAATTATCTAATCAGATCATAATTATTTGGAAAGTTGTTTTGGGGCACATACACAAAGAGGGGGCAGTCACTGACCCTTTATTCTTTGTCGTATTATAGTGAATATTTAAATTGCTTTACCATAATAACAAAATTAATAACGATGGAAAAAGAGACTAAGTTTAATCTAAAATTAAAACAAAACTTACCAGGCCTTTTACCGCTTAGTGGCCGAATGGTCTAAGGCATCATTCTCGTGTTAGACTGGCTTTCTAATGGTGAAGAGATTGAGGTTTGTATCCCGATAGGGTATACTCAGGGTGTTTTTTCCTAAATTGTTTACCACTCTCCTTACTCAAAAATGCAGGTAGATTACCCCTAAAAGGCTTCCTTCCTCATACCAATGCCATTAGAGTAATTATCATATATTTGTATCTATCCTGAACAGGAAATAAGACACAGTGATAAAAAAAATTATTTTATTATATATGAAATTTGTGTACTATTGTGTGTATTAATTATAAAAAATAATGTATTCACTATAACACGATAAAAAAAGTGATTACAATCCTGCTCTCTTTATGTACTTTCCCCATGATTATTTTCAACTACAGTAGAGTCTTGGAAACTCGACACTCGATAACTCGACATTCCTTGAAACTCGACACATGTACATGCACACAGTTGTTGGCGCCAGTCATCACAATCCAAGGTCATTCAACTGTATAACTTCTCAGTTTGTTTGTGAAACTCGAGTGGAACAGTCGTGCTTCTTTTGTTAGTTTTCCAATTCAGTAACGTGTTATTTGAATCAATACAATATTATATGTACAGTGCTGTACTGCATTTCTGTATATACACCACTATATTAACACATAATATATTGTACTGTACTTATATTACTGTTACCGTACCGTACAAAACAACAGTACAATACAGCTCTACCTATAATATTTGATACTGTGCCATGATTCATCCTTGTTTAGTAAATATGCATCTTATGTGAGTTAATTCGTAAAACTCTACATTTCAATGACTCGACACCATCTCAGTCCATGTTAGGTCGAGTTTCCGAGACTACTGTGTACCATACATGAATAAAAGCAGTAATTTTGAAAAGCTGTGTGTACCAATCAGGATATACATTCCTCTCAGTGTTGTTATGTTTTTTATATTAACTGTTTTCAGCTCGGTTTGTTGGCGATGCCCATTTCGGAGGAGGTATGTTAAAGAAAACTTCAGACGACGGAGCGATCAGCCGTAAGAACCTCATCGAACAGTTGATCGCCGAGTCAAAGAAGCGCAAAGTGGAGAAGCAGCGAGCTCGCGAACAGACTCTGGACCTCACGGAGAAGCTAGACACCGACTGGAAAGATCTATTACCGATTGTTTCCGCCTCTAAGAAAAGTTCGAAAGACACTCAGGAGAGCTTCAAACCCGACCCTTACGACACGGTGATGAGGGAGCTGAAGTTTGAAGCCAGGGGAAAGGTGAGAAATAGTTTTGATTCCGACTGATCCGTATGAAGATTATCTCTTAGTAGTAATAAGGGCCTACTTGTATATTATGTAACCACAACCCGCTTCAGTGGCTGAATTTTCTAAGGAACTATTCTCGCAACAGACTAGATTGTCGAAGACGAGGAGATCGGGATTCTATCTTGGTCGGGTGTACTAAGATTTGTTTTTTCCCCCGAATGGTTTTCCACTCTCCCTCTATGAAATACAGGTACACTTCCTTTAGATACAACCTTCCCCATCCCTAGCACATTAGCGTGACCAGTACACAAGCCTGTAACTTGAACAAATAAAACCCGGCCTAATAACACATCTTATTTGTAGCCATCAGATCGTTTGAAGACGGAGGACGAGATCGCCAAAGAGGAGAAAGAGCGCCTGGAGAAGTTGGAAGCGGAGCGTCAGGACAGGATGAAAGGGTTCACTGATGAAACCCCTGTGACAACGTCAACCAACAAACATCGGAGTGCTGATGATTTAGATGACGGGTGCGGTTTGAATTTTACAACTTTTGATGTCAAAACCTTTTTACCAGGGCATCAAAACTTATCAAATACCTGCCTCGATGGTGTAGTTAGCAAACGCACGTGTTGAGCTAGACTGCCGAAGATGGAGCGCTCGAGGTTCGAATCTCGGTCAGGTGACCTGAGGGTGGTTTTCCCTAAATGGTTTTCCACTATCCCTCCACGCAAATCTGAGCTCACTTCCTCTAAATTTAACCTTTCCAAATTCCTAACCCATTAGCGTAATTATTACTTAAGCGTACAACCCGAACGGGTAGTAAGATGCGATGATTAAAAAAACTGATCAAACAGTAGTGAAACATAGCACAGAGTATTGTTGGTCATATTGTTTCAGGTGTTAGGCTCACAGTAGAGTAGATTGTCAGTGATGGGGAGATAAACGTTAGACTCCTTCTCGGCTGTACTAGTAAAGGTTTTGTACATGCCCTTTATCACTGGTTTTCCTCTGCTCTCTTCACGCTATTGCGGCTACACTTATAAACTACTCCCCACATTCCTATCCCTTAGCGACCTTGGTGTTAAACATAATTATATTACTCATCATAAATTGTTTCCAGCTTGTGGCCGGATCAGTTTAGTAAAATGCCTTTGTCTTTCTTTGTTCCTCTCTTCTCTAGTCCATTCTTCTCCTCTCACTCGCACACTCGCTGTTATCTGCTCCTCCCATATCTTTCTTGGTCTCCCTTATAGTCTTTTCCCTATTTCATTGGACTCCTTTACCTTTTCCATCCTCATAGTAAAAAGATAATAGTAATTAAAAAAAAGCATTCTAGTTGCTTGGTAAGAGTAGAGATGGCAATTTTCCTCAATTACTCAACATCATAAACCATTTCCAGCTTGTAGCCGGGTCAGTTTAGTAATATCCTCCCATCTTCCTCTATCCTTTTACCATTCTTCTTCCTTTAATTCCTTCCATTGTTCTCCTCTCACTTGAACATTCTCTGTTATCTACTTGTCTACTTTTGAAGCTTCAGCTACAAAATAAATCGAGCGACACGACTCCTCCACGAAGTAAAGTGCGGGAACTACTCCAAAAGCTCGGCCCACAGATGAAGTCAGGGGAAGTGAATAATCGGAAGGGAGGTACTAGGAAAACTGTGTAGTGTGAGGGCCATGAAAAGCCCAGCCATAATTAGTACCCTGGCTACTATTAACAACTTTACTTAAGGTGCGGCAGAAGGGAGTACAAGTGTTTTTAAATTTTTTATAAAATTGAAATTTGTTGGCCAAAATAAATCAAATTTCCCTCCAGTAGCAACATAGAGCTTAGTTTTCTTCACATGCTGATATCAACAGATCTTGAATATCTGTCAAGGGTGTCCTGGAATGTTGTCAAAACATTTTCTCTTTATTTAAAATGTTTTGACAACATTCCAGGACACCCCTGACAGATATTCAAGATCTGTTGATATCAGCATGTGCAGAAAACTATACTTTACATTGCTACTGGAGAAATATTTGATTTAATTAGGTCTAAAAAATGTAATCCTATAAAAACTGTAAAATTTCTTGCGCTCCCTTCTGCCGCACCTTAAGAGTCCCCGTCTTGTATTAAGTCAAATATGGTTGAAAAAAAAGCTCCTTGCATTCCATAATTTTTCCAACATTTGTACAGGTTTGAAATAGACAGTGACCCTGAGGTTACTTTGGCATATAACGAGGAGGGGGAACTCATTGGACCGGTGTCCTCGACTGAAAGTCAAAAGTCGGCCAATAAAGAGGAAATCAAAGGTAAAAGTATACTATCTTATGTACTCCCTGTACCACATCTCTTCCCCAGAAAACTCCAATCCTAATCCTTTTTATCCTCGTGACAGCTAACATGCTCCTCACAAACTTCATTCCCATGGCCTTCACTTTCCTAGTTTCTCACATTCAATGTCCATGTTTCTGCTGCATATTTTATGTGTCTGAAGTATGCCAAATCCATTCAGAGGGTGTTTCTTAATTATTAATCAAACCTGAAATTGTATTTTTTTAATCATTCCGCCCTAGATTAATTTCACAAATGTAAATTACTAAAATAAAAAAAAAATAGAGGATGTATGCTTGAATCCCTCAAAATCTTTGGTAATGTTGAGAGATTCGAGATTCGTAAAGATATAAAAAAAAAGTAATACAATTATGAACTCCTTATCTCGATATAATAATTGTAAGCAATTTATTTAAAGTAATTTTATAGACTTGTCTAGTTAAGAGAGGCACCCGATCATAAAAAAGGACAAAATTGTATTGATAATAGATTTACTAAACAAAAGTGTTTATGTTATTTTTGACCTAATAGATATGAAAAACAAATTAGCATTTTTAATGGCACCTAACTTTGAACAACTTTTATTAAACTAAATCTTGAATGGTTCCACTTTGAGTTAAAATGGTACATTTTAAGGAATTGCGTATTCAAATATAGTTTTCAGATTAGGATTTGAGAAATATAAGTTTCGACCCATCTCTAGGGAAAAGTATTCTAAATTTAATCAATACATGATTATTTCCAGGTGTTATTAATTAATTATTTGAGCAGAGTAAATAATAAATATAATTTAGAGCCAATTTTTGCCGATATTAAATATTTCTTGTTTTTTTTTAAAGTCAAAATTATTAAATAAAAGTATTGGTTTGACCTTAGTTAATCTTTATTAGCATATACAACTAATTTACTATTATTTTATTGGTAGATAAGTTTGACTCTTCGAACGATGACTCTGAAGGTGATAATGATGATGATGATGATGACGATGACGACGAAACAAAAAGTGATAACAATAATTCAGCACAAGGAGTAAATTTGAAAAAAACTGAACCAAATAATTTAGAGCCTGTAGAAGTAAAAGAAAAAATCGATGAACCCAAATCAGATGATGATGATGATGATGATAAAGAATCCCACGAAGATGAGAGTGAAGACAACATGTCCGACTTGAAGCAGGACTCGGACAGCGAGGAGGAAACATTGGATGAGCCTGGTAAATATTTGAAAAGAGTTGATAAAGGCAAATGTGTTCAATTTACCAAGTTATAAACTACACCTTGACCCGGTAATCGATGTCCATACTCCTGGTCGGCCAGATGGCCTGTCCTTGACCTAGGGTCAGCAATATACTTGTTAAAATTTAGAGTAATTGTACTGTAAAGAGGGTAACCTGGCGGTCTAGGGGTAAGGTGTCAGACTTCTATGCTGGCGGCCGGGGTTCAATCCTCGGTCCCGGCAAAGATTTATCTGATTACCAAACGCTTCCTTCACCTCTGACAAGACATCTTGTGAATGTGGAGAATGCCACCGTGGTTCGGATCCCACGTTATACTGTAGGTCCTCCATTTCATCTCACAATCACCCTACCATTACACATTAGTGTAAGTGCGTATAACCCGAACGGGTAGTAAGACGCGGTGCTAATAATAATAATAATAATAATAATAATACTGTTAAGTTTTTGTCACAGTTACATGGTACTTTTTTTATTACGAAAGTCTCCTCTAAGGGCACCTAAATAAAAATAAAGGTTTAGAGAGAAAAAAAAACAAAGAACGTATAGTTGTTTAGTACTGATATCTGAATGTATCTATGCTTACATTATACAGGTGTTTGGAAGTTCATAGCCCAAACTGCACATATTATAGTTTGTTTGAATACAAGTAATTCAAAATACCTCTACACTTATATCCAAAAAACTATGCTTATACCATTAAATCGTGTTCAAAGTTTCGACGTACAGTACCAGGAGAGCAAAGCTGTGCAAGCATGTGTGTGCAACAGATTACATAGGAGTTAGGCGTGCGGAACTGCACACCTCGACATCTTGGAGCACGGCAGTAGAAAATACCACAGTTAATAGTAAACAGCACACCAGACTATCTAGAAATGGGAATACGTTCTGAGTGTCATCATTAATGGTCTTAGATCACAGAAAGTGCTTGCCATTATTACATGGGCAGTGCCGTGCACCTAACGTCTATGCAACTTGTTGTGCACGTATGTTTGCGCAGCTTTGCTCTCCTCTTCTTCCTTCAAACTCTTTCAAATACGCAAATACTATTGTGGGTGTTGAAGTCAAAGCGAAGTTGATTTAAAATTTGGATTCAAAACTCTACACTCCTAGTAGATGGTTATTTATAAATATGAGAATTTTTTTTTTTTTTACCTTATATTTGTCATGCACAAATGTTGGCAACCTAATTTCCTTCTAGCTGACTCCAAAGATCAGGAATCAACAGTTACCGAGAAACAGTTGACGAGCGAGGTCAGAGAAAAGATCAAATCAGACCTCTCGGCAAGGAAACAAATGATGGAGCAGGCTAGAGAAGAACTTCCGTACACTTTTCAAGGTAATTAATTATTCACAATGTCTTTGTTTAGTAGTGGCACTTTAGACACAGGATTAGAAACTGATACAGTCAGCTCTTTGTGATATTGCTCTACCCCGAAATTATTCGGATTAGTCTTTTATCTAAGAGACATTAAATATTTAAGGAGATGAGTTTGTATTTCTTTTATTTGTTCCTATCTATGTGTTCTATTATTCTTTACCATTTCCCCCTTTTTTCTCCTCTTTTGTGTTTTTTGGTTTTCTCTTTTAGGAAGTTGCGTTGAATATTTCACACTCCTCCCTGATGAGTTCCGATAGAATGTAACCTGGGTCGGGAGATTGGGTGGTGACGATCAATTTTCTTTAAGAGACATCCATTACCTCTTTGTCCATTGGCAGCAGTGTCAAGTGTGAACTGTGTTCTTCTTTTCATTGTAAAGGCCATATTGTGTTCGTCCCCCTTTTATATGTTTCTATCCACCTTTCCTGTACCTTCTTCCAAATATAATAATTTTAAGAAATTGGTAAAAGGAATTATATGGACTTGTGTAGTTGGGAGAGGAACAAAATCACAAAAAAAGAACAAAATTGCCTTAATATTATTAATTTAATCAAAAAATTGTCTTTTTGTTCTTGTTTATGTTGTAGTAGAAATGACAAACAAAATATAATTTGTCAATAGCATCAATTCTTAAACAACTCTTTTAAATCAAATTTTAGATTTGTTCACTTTAACTAAAATTGTACATCCTTAAGGATTTGAATTTGGATTCGAAAAAACTTAAGATTCACATTTGAGAAATATAGGATTCAGCCTATCTCTATAATAATATAATTTTTGTTTGACATTTTTAAAATTGTAGTAAAAATATAGACCAGCTTCAATGGTCAAATGGTCTAAAGCATCACACTCTTGTAATAAACTAGAATGCCATTGGCGAGGAGATCAGGATATGAATCCTGGTTGGATGGACTGATGTTTGTTTTTCCTACATGGGTCTCCACTCTATCCATACAAATGTGGGTACAGTTCCTCTAAATTCAACCTTCCTTATCCTTAACACATTGGCGTAACTAGTACATATATGTAATACGAGTAAGTAATAAGAGACAGTGCTAAAAAAAATCTATACACTAACCAATGAAATAGAAGTATTTTATTTGCTAACTGAGTGTATTTGGACAGTCCCGGCAAACTATGAGGGACTCCAGGAGCTTTTGACTGACCGCAACTCTGACTATCAAGCGGTCGTTGTCGAGAGAATGGTGAAGTGTAACCACCCGAGTCTCAAGGAAGGGAACAAGGACAGACTGGCCAGTTTGTTTGGCTACCTCCTACAACACCTCAACGACGTCGCAGCTTCGCAACAGGTGAGTCGGTTGCCGACACAATTAACACATCAATGGGAGGTTTTAAACACAACTATAAACATATTTTTTAATCGAAAAATGACACCTGAATTTGGGAATCAAACCCGGGACCTTTGTTTTAGTACGCCAATGCTCTAAATAATGAGCTATCGAGGGATCGTCCAATACCCGGGGTTATTCTTCACTCATATTCATTATTATATTGATGACCTGGTGGTCTAAGGGCAAGGTGTCAGACTTCTATGCTGGCGGCCGGGGTTCAATCCTCGGTCCCGGCACAGATTTATCTGATTACCAAACCCTTCCTTCACCTCTGACAAGACATCTTGTGAATGTGGGGAATGCCAGGCCTCCACCGTGGTTCGGATTCCACGTTAAACTGTAGGTCCTTCATTTCATCTCACAATCACCCTACCATTACACATTAGCGTAAGTGCGTATAACCCGAACGGGTAGTAAGACGCGGTGCTAATAATAATAACATTATTATATTATATTCACTATAAATATGAGTGATGAGTGGCCCTGAGCAAGGGACGATCCCTGGATAACTCATTGAATAGAGCATTGGCGTACTAAACCAAATGTCCTGGGTTCGATTACCCTGTCCAGTTGTTTGAATATTTTTCGTGGCTAAGTTTTTACACATGTGTTATTTAACTACCGAATGAATAGGGTAGTTCTGTGGACAATAGTTTAGTCGAAGTGCATTCACACCTTTAAAATATTTAACAGGCAGAAGAAAACTTGGATAAATTATGAATTAAAAAAAATACCATTAACTATGACATATTTCAACCTATAATTATTTTTATAATAGCCACTAAAGAGTATTTTAACACCTACTAGTGCGTAAATGACATCTTTAGCTTAATCTGAGATAAATTCAAATGTCAGCATAAAACAAAATGGTGTGCTTTATTTATTTTTCTAAACCTTTTTTTCCCTTAGCAAGATGCAATTGATGGCTCAATTTAAAATCAAAGGTAATATTATGTGAATCTCTGTGGATCCAGATTCAAAGGTCCTGGTTTCACTCCCCAGTGCTTCCAGAATCTTTCTGTGAAGCGTTTGGTCTGTAGAAGGGTCTATTCGAGCTACTAGGACAAATGAATAGCTTAATAGAATTAAAAGTAGTGGCTTAGGTCTAGAAAACTGAGATTAAGTGCCAGAGGGTTTGTTATGTCCACCAAATAACAATCTCTTACCCTCGTAAGTTGTCACTATCTCCGCCAACAGACAGCGCCTTCATGGTCGTTATGGCTTGATTACAAGCTGACACCATGGAGTGTTTGTTTTTTTATGTGATAGCAAAATTCTTATCGTCAACTTTGTTTCACATTTAAAAAGTGACCATCTCACACCCATACATGATAATATAATCATCTTGTCTCCCCGCCCCGTCTGTCTTGACAGGACGGAGAAAAGGGGGAAAGCTGTTTCACTGTTCTCGACCGGTTGGCGCCACATTTTTATGACCTGGCACATTTCGAGAAAGAGAATGCGGTGCGTTGCGTGCTTGAAGTCTTGAAAGAGAAACAACACGACTTTAGGAAACATCCGAAAACTTTCCCCGATTTGGACACTGTGAGTTTTTTTGCAATTAAATTTATCCTAGAATTTTCATGCTTGTGGAATTAGTCCTTGGGATAAGATTTTTCTCTTAAAAGTAGAGTTAAATCTAATTCACTTATTTTACAAATCTGAATCTTAATATAACTCTCGAATATAAAATTTGAATCCGAATCTTGGAAAAAAAAAAATATGAACCTCAAAGGAAATAAGAAATATAACGGACAAGGAATAACATAAAATATAAATAGTGACAAAATGTCAACATTCTTTTTTATAATTCATTTATTTATAACATTCATACAATCAGTTAAGTGTTAATTTATTGGTCTGTGGCCTGGTTATAGAGCTGTGCTCTAATTATAATCGGTTCTAAACCACTAATAAGCAGTATTAGAGCTTTAAAACAAAAATGTCAATTGAAGAAATTGAAATAAACAACTAAAAATCCTTTTTTTTTAAGCTTTACATGGGATGCTACACACAAAAAGCTAAGCTAGGCCATGGTCCCTCTTTCCCCTCCAGAATTCAGTGTTGTTTCTTTCTGGTGTTCTCCAGTGAAGTTTAGTTATGATGGCGTTCTCCAAAATGTCTTGTTTGCTTTCAGGTTATAGTTCCGCCTCGGTGGCGTAGTTGGCTAACGCGCTTGTCGTGTTGAGCTCGACTGCCGAGGACGGGGAGATCGAGGTTCGAATCTCGGTCGGGTGAACTGGGGGGGTGGTTTTTCCTAAATGGTTTTCCACTCTCCCTCCACGCAAATGCGGGCTCACTTCCTCTAATTCAACCTTCCCAATTCCTAATCCATTAGCATAATTAGTACTTAAAGCGTATAACCAGAACGGGTAGTAAGACGCGGTGCTAAATATTATTAAATATTATTATTAGTTCTGAGGAAGAGAAGATGCTGCTGTTAGCAGCTGTTTTGGAAGATGAAAACAAATTAGGAGGTGGAGGTGAAGGTTTGACTTTTTCAATTAATGCTTCAATTTTAATAGAAAAACATTTATTAAATATAAAACCTAAATACATGTGAAACAAACTTAAAACAAAACTTATACACTTCTTTGGTTATTTTCGCCAAACTAGCACAGCGTCTGTTCAACACGGAGCACAAGCTGCGTTATGCGCATGCGCAACGTAAGATGGCTCAAGATGGGAGATGGAAAAATTGCCCGGCCAGCAATTGGCAAAATATAGCGCGGCGTAGCAAGGCATGGCTTAGCTTAGTGTTCTGCGTGTACCGGCCTTTAGTCTCAAATCCCATAATTACTCGAATATTCACCGCCGACAGCGGCAACTTTTTTTTCTACCTTTTGGAGTTTTTTGTTTCCTTTGTTTCACACTTTCTCCTGATGAGTTCCGATAGAATGAAACCTAGGTCGGGGGAATGGGTGGTAACAACAATACATTTTCTTCAAGAGGCAGCCATTACCTCTTTGTCCAGTGGCAGCATTGTAACATAGCGACTAATACTTGGAAGAAGGTACAGGAAGAATGGAGAGAAACATATAAAGGTAACAAACACGATATGACTTTTACAATGAAAAGAAGAACACAGTTCACACTTTACTAGGGGCGTGCGAAGTCCAATTTTTCAACTCGAAGCGAACTCAAATCGAATATATGAAATATTCTCGAAGCCGAATTAAAGTCCAAATATTTTTTGCTAGTTTTTTTTTACACTTGAAAAACATATTATATTGTTGTTTATTAAACTTTATGTATTAAAATTACTTAGAAAATGTGTTATTGTACCTATTGTTACTTATATTACAACTTACAATTCAATTACTTAGGACTTTTATTTTTTATTAAAAAAATTATGTTTTATATTATATATAAATGCCAATAATTGACAATAAATCGAGTATTTAAGCTGTCAATGTTTTATTGGCGACGCTTCAAAGCGGAAATTCTTTTCGAAGCAAAGTCTAAGCTGACATTTGTTTCGAAGTTTTGAAGCCGAGTCGAAGTTTCGCACACCCCTTCACTTTACACTGCTGATACTGGACAAAGAGGTAATGGCTGACTCTTGAAGAAAATTGATCTCTACTCCCCAAAACCCCCGACCTGGATTTAATCCTATCGGAAGGCATGTAAAACATGGAACACAATTTCCTAAAAGAGGAAACCAAAAGGTGACCTGGCGGTTTAGGGGTAAGGTGGCAGACTTCTGTGCTGGGGGTCGGGGTTCAATCCTCGGTTCCGGCACAGATTTATCTGATTACCAAACCCTTCCTTCACCTCTGTCAAGACAACTTGTGAATGTGGGGAATGCTAGGCCTCCACCGTGGTTCGGATCCCACGTTAAACTGTAGGTCCTCCATTTCATCTCACAATCACCCTACCATTACACATTAGCGTAATTGCGTATAACCCGAACGGGTAGTAAGACGCGGTGCTAATAATAATAATAATAAACCAAAAGAACACACATGTTGTTATATTAGTTACTATTTAATTATTAGGTAAAGAATTTATATCTTTTAGATTCCTAATCTATTATTTTATTTTTATCAGCTGATTTTCTTCAAGCTTGTGTCGCTGTTATTCCCTACTTCTGACTTCCGCCACCAGGTTGTGACACCTGCGCTTGTGTTTATGGGACAATTGTTGAGTCAGTGCCGAGTCAAAACAAAGGCAGACATAGCCAAAGGATTGTTTATATGTACATTGTTTCTTGAGGTAAGTCATCGTCATAATCATCATTATCATCATCATGAGCCTGTGACCAGGTCAGATTAGTAAATTGCCTCCATTTCCCTCTGTCCTTACACACTGTTCTTCCTATTTTATTTGCTTCCATTATGCTCCTTCCATCTATTTCTTAGTCTCTTTATGCTCTAGAGTTTGGTTGAATCCGGTTTTTTTACTAATCCAAATATTTAACTTTTGAATATCAAATTTCGAGTCCATATCTTGAGAAAAATTACTAGCGTCTGAGGAAATATATATATATAATTAAATAAAACAATAGAAATAGTAAACCAAATGTTTAAAAAAAGTCTTGGTTAAGAGTTAAATTACTGGTCTGGGGGCTGGTTGTTGAGTTTATCCTATAAATATGTTGGTTCTGGACCACTCATACGCAGTATTAGAGTTTTAAACCAGATTTTAATTGAAAAAGAAAAATTAAAAATATTTGTGTCTTGAATATATTTTCTTGAATCCTCGAAACTTGAATACCCTTAAGTATTTGAGGGTTTTACACATAGTCTAAATCTAAGATAACCATTTATTTCTCCATCCTTTGGAGCTCACGTGTTTACTTATTTATTTTTCCATCCAGTACAGTTTTCAAACTAGGCCAGTTTTTCTCTATTCAAGCCTAGCTTAGCTAGGCATGTCGTAGCTTCATATGCCTTATAATACAACTTAAGACTAAGACGGGCACAACATCCAGTCCCCAGCCGTTAATTCATCACTGTGAAAGGGTAAAAACCCATATTTCACCAATGATAAGATTTTTCAGCCATGTCAGGAATCGAATTCGTGACCCTTAACTCGGTTGGCAGACACGCTACAGGCTGAGCTAAGATGTTGGATCTTAGCGATATATGTATCTACAATCAAGCATCTTGGACATAAGTTTGAACAGGCAACTTCAGAATCCAAGCAACAATTTTCAATTCCCCCGCCTCGGTGGCATAGTTGGCTAACTCGCTTGTCTTGTTGAGCTCGACTGCTGAGGACGGGGAGATCAAGGTTCGAATCTCGGTCGGGTGAACTGGGGGTGGTTTTTCCTAAATGGTTTTCCACTCTTCCTCCACGCAAATGCGGGTTCACTTCCTCTAATTCAACCTTCCCAACTCCTAATCCATTAGCGTAATTAGTACTTAAAGCGTATAACCAGAACGGTTAGTAAGACGCGGTGCTAAATATTATTAATTTTCAATTCAAAGAGCACAAATCAAACAGTTATACAAACCCGCTTTGATATCTGTGTGGTCTGACACGTTACTCTTGTGTTGGACTAGACTGCCGAAGACAGAGAGCTTGGTGTTTGATCCCCCTTGGTTGCACCGGGGAGGTTTATCCTAAATGTTTTTCCACTCTCCCTCCACACAAATGTGGGTGCATTTTCTCTAAACTAAGCCTTTCTAATCCTGAAACCTGTTAAAGTGTTTTTTTTTTAGAACTGTGTCTTACTACCTGTCCAGGTTACACACCTATGCACTAATGGGTTAAGAGATTAGTAAGGCTTAATCTAGAGGAAATGCACTCACATTTGTGTGGAGGGAGAGCGGAAAAATCATTTGGGATAAACCACCCGACCGGGATAGAACCCCGATCTCCGTGTCTTCGGCAGTCTAGTCTAACACGAGATTAGCGCGTTGGATTATGCGGCCACCGAAGCGGGTTTTAAGTTATGTCAAAGCTGATATTTGTCTCAAAGCATCGCACAACCCTATCATTATTTTCCTCTTTTTGTTTTAGGTTTTTAGTAAATATTGAATTGATGCATCGTTTTATTTCCTGATAGTACTGATATTCTTTTCCTCTCTAGTACACAGATCTTTCCAAGCGATTCACTCCGGTGGCCATTAGTTTCCTGCATGGTCTGGTTCAGTTGGCGGTACTGAGTCCAGCCAAACCCAAAGGCAGAACCGCTAATATGTTGGTGCTATCACGAGACATGAGGTGATTCCTTAGAAAATTAACTACAGTCCACTTTTCATAGGAAAGGCCATATATGACACTTAAGTTACTATTATATTATTATTATTATTATTAGCACCACGTCTTACTACCCGTTCGGGTTATACGCACTTACACTAATGTGTAATGGTAGGGTGATTGTGAGATGAAATGGAGGACCTACAGCTTAACGTGGGATCCGAACCACGGTGGAGGCCTGGCATTCCCCACATTAACAAGATGTCTTGTCAGAGGTGAAGGAAGGGTTTGGTAATCAGATGAATCTGTGCCGGGAGCGAGGATTGAACCCTGGCCGCCAGCACAGAAGTTTGACACCTTACCCCTAGACCGCCAGGTCACCTTAAGTTACTATATTTATTATCACATATTCATACATGAAGTCATGTGAGATGCAGATGTTACTTTTGATATATATATTAAATATTTATAACATAACAACAGTATGGTAAACTGTTATCAATGTTGGCCGCAAAGAAATATTGTTTGTATTTTCCAAAAGGCTCTTCCTATAGAAATAGGACTATATTTATCTTCCTAAAACAATTTTTATTTATATGTGCGCTGTATACATTTTACTGTCAATTTTAAGGTTCATTTTACTATAAAATCTATAATAAGAGTGCCCCTGAATATTTTTGGTGTCTAAGTGATTTTGTATAATTTCCACATAACACTTACTTCATGAAGTAAAACTTTTTTTTTTTCCGAGATTAATTTGAGCCATATCATGTTTGTTTCCTGTTTATATCCATATTTTTTTTGTACCTTCATACAAATTTAATGATATCGAAATAAGTAACCAAGAGTTACTTGCTTCAGTGGCCGAATGGTCTAAGGTGTTGGACAGGCTTGTTTGAAGACTGGGAGATCAAGGATCGAATCTCATTCAAGTCTACTGAGGGTGGGTTTTTTTTTTTCTAAATGGTCTCTCACTCTCCTTCCATGCAAATGTGGGTAGATTACCTCTATAATCCATCCTTCCTTATCCTTAACCTATTAAAGACGCGATAATAAAAATAAACTAGGAGTTTCTCTTTTTTCTGAGATCTTTCGAACCAGCATATTAAAATCACTCTTTATCTTTATTTTTTTTTCACAGTGGGGAAGAACCGCCAGACTCATCACTTATGTGTTCCTCGGACCTAACTGACGCCATTCCTGGCGATGATCACTTTAAAACGCGTGCTTTGCACACGACTGTGAAACTGTTGTCGGAATTCTTGTCCCAGTTGGACGAACTACCCGCGTGCTACGAGGTGTTCAAGCCCGTCTCCTGCACCTTGAGTAGACTAGACAGCTCCAAGTATCCGCCGGATATTCAGAAAGATATCGCGGGTCTCGTTTTAAATATCGCTGCTTTGGAATCAAGGAAAATACAATTGCTCGTGGTCGAGAAGAAAAAGCCTAGGGCATTGCGACTGTACGAACCAAACATAGAAGAAGTGTGAGTAGCCTTTGAATTAATTGTGAAGTCTAAATAATTGGGGTGTGCGAGAAGATATTTTTCTCTTGGAGTCGAGCTCAACTCGAGTTTGAGTGAAAACACAAGATTATTTATATATTTAGTTATATAAAGCAATATTTATACTAGAAGTAGCTTAAATTGAATTTCTGTAACTAATCTATTTATAAATCATAAGTAAAAACATACATTTTTGAAGTGATTTTATTTTTTAAATTTTTATTTTATTTAATCAGACAAATTATGATTTTTAAATATACTTAAAAAATAATTTTGGAAAAAAAATTGTTTAACTGGGCAAAGGAAAATATTGAAGAATTCTATTTGCTATGAAATAATACCTTGGAATTGAATCAAATTAATTAAACTCTGAATTTCCTGAGTAATAACGAAAATTCTGACAACTTAAATTTTGAGTTGATTAAAAAAATCTTTGAGTCGAGTTCAACCAGCTGCTAAAACGTGATTCAAACTCGAATGTTTGCGTACTCTCACAAATAACCATTTAAATGACAAGGGTTGTGCGAAATCCACTTTTCCAATTTGAATCGAACATATGAAATATTCTCAAAGATAAACTATTTAAATAGTCTTTTGTTGATTGTTTAATGCTTGCAAAAATATTTAATTTTTTTATTTGTATAAATTTATGCATCAGAATAATTAAAATATATATATATATTTTAATTATTATTTTTGGGCTAAAGTCACTGACAATTTATTGAGGCTAGTGACGTTTCTAAAGATTCAGGTTTCTTATAAATGACCCAAAAGATTTTAAACTTTGATTCAACATAAAAATTGAATTAATAAATTCAAAACAAAGTCAGATTGTATTATGTCAGGAATTGATATCATAAACCAGTTGGTTAACATTTCAGTTTGACTTTATCTCCAGTACTTGATACATTTGGACTCTTAGCAAAGCTAGTCATCATCATCATCAACTGGTTCCAGCCTGTGGCCGGATCTGTTTAGTAAAATGTCTCCATCTCCCTCTGTCCTTCCACCACTCTTCCTTCTGCACTCTTATCCTCACACTTGCACACTTGCTGCTATCTGTTCCTCCCATCTCTTGCTTGGTCTTACTTGTGGTCTCTTCCCTGCATACTTCATATCCATTAATCTTATTGGAATCCTCTCCCCTTCTATCCTCATCACGTGTCCTCACCATCTCCTCCTTGTTTCCTCTACTATCTCATGTACCCCAACTCTAGACCTTACATCTTCATTCCTAATCCTATCTCTCCTGGTGACAGCTAGCATGATCCTCAAAAACTTCATTTCCATGGCATAGGTAGTAACAATCTTTTCTCTCAAGACCGGTATGTTTATCAATTGCTTTTTCCCCCCCTAGTTTTGATGGTATGAAGAAGCGCCCCATGGGACGAACCAAACAGGAGCGTGCCAAGTTGCTCCACAAGTACAAGCGGGAAATGAAGGGGGCCATGAGGGAGATCCGCAGAGATAGGTCCTTCCTCGCCAAACTCAAACTGAAGGAAACGCTCACAAGGTCAGTCACAATATTTAATGCCATGCAGAAACTTCCCGTTTACCGCGGTCAAGTTCTTTTCTTTATAATATTGTAGCATTTACCAACTCGATGAGTATAGTATGGCTATGAAATTAACTAAAAAAATAACTCGCTTCGGTGGTCAGATGGTTTAAGGCAGGGATCGGCAACCTTTTTGGACCCCGATCGACCTACAGACTTATCATAAGTCAATCATTGTCTCTTCACTATTATTTTACTTTTCTTTTCTATACTTCTTGTATCTATCATATGGATTAAATCTTTTTTTAAATACTTATGTCTCCACCTTGTATATAATTTATTGTTATCGTTTTTTTTTGTTTTTTTTTGCAGTGACTTGGAGAGGCAACAGAAAGTCAGAGAGATTTATGGTTCTGCTGCGAATCAACAAGCAGAGTTTCATAAACTTAACAAGCATAAGAAAAAATAAAACAACAAATAATTGAATTTACAATTTTTTTATATATGGACTTACTTCGAAACATTGTGGTGTTTGAATTAAAACACTAGATTAAAAACTTTGTCAAGCGATTTGTAGGACAATTCAGCTTCACGCGATTAACCTAAAGTTGGCTGGTGAAAGACTTGTAGAACGACCAAACAAAATACAAAGACAAAACACGTTAGGTTTTCAATCTCTGAGTAGACAAGTCGAGCATTGGGCATCAACTAGGGCGCTGCGAATACTCTTGATTTCGAGCTTTCACTAGATGTATTTTATAATCAATTTTTAAAATGTAATAGTAAGCATAGGTTATTTAATTAAGATAATATCTCCTTTTATACTTATAGATCATTCGGTTACTTAACAAATTGTTAAAATCAATATTAATTTTCACATTAATAACGTAATAGAGCTTTAGAACTACTTTCGACCCGTAAATTTGTTCAATATATTCGTCCATTTTGAATTAATCTTGATTGAAGTGGTTTACTTGTATTGCCATGATAAAGCAATGAAAATAAAAATAGCTAAATAGATTATTAATATCTAACAAAAATGATAGCTGTATATCACATGACTTGATGTATGAATACGTAAAAGTAGATCTAGTAACTTTCCTAGCTGTCAGAAACGACTCTTTATATGAAAATTAGACTAACTGCATATTATCAAGCACATAAAATGCTTATGACTATTTAGAATTAATTGGCGGTGAAATAAATCAACCTATCAAGGCTGTGTGGAGTTCACCGTTTCAATTCGAAGCAGAATTTAATCAACTATATTAAATATTATTTAAGCTAGATCAAAGTTTGAATATTTGTTATTAGTTTTTATATTGTGGCTATTTATATAACTTTATGCACTAAAATTACTTGGAAATGTGTTAAATCGCATAATTATTTGTAATATTTCCTTTTATTCTGATCAAAAATGATATAATAATTTACCATTTAATGTCTTCAAATTTTCTCACACCAATATTGATTTGTTCTCTACATAATAGCACTGAATGGCAATCATGGATGATAAATTGGTATTATAAGTGTCACTATTTTTTATTAGCGAAGCTTCATAATAATTTCCTATTCTGAAAATTGAAAAATGTCACCTGGACACAAGAATCGAACCCAAATCCTTTGACTTGGTACGTCAATGCTCTACCACTGAGCTATCCAGGAATCGTCCCGTGCCCAGGGTAATTCTTCACTCATATTCTAAGGCGGAGTCTTCGTAATAATTGTCGAAGCAAGGATTTTTTTTCTAAGCGAAGTTAAAACTGATATTTATTTTGAAGCCAAGTCGACGTTTTGAAGCTTCACACATCCCTACAATCTGATATAAAATACTTGTAACTTTTCAATGAGTTCTTTAATCGCTTGGAGCAACTCTAACTTTCTTAATATTTTTGGTGGCTAACTAACTTTACTCTGGTAAACACTCTTTAGATACCATTTATTTATTGGAGGTATTTCTGAACCCACTGATTACATCAGCACACAAGAATTTCTATGATCAAGAACGAAAGGGCTTACCAATTTTGCAATAGAAAGTGTTTTCACATACCTGCCAGGGTTCTTTTAGACGTCACAATCGACGCAGGACCGACAACTTTACTTCCCCCCTCCGAAGGAAGTTGTGCTACATATTTTTATCACTCAATAAAAATCTGTCTACCCCGACTGGGTTTGAACCCATGAACATCGGATCATGAGGTGAGAATTCACCCCAAGATCACCGAGGCCGACCCCAAGATGTCAATTGTCAATAATGTTGTGCCTAATTGTTTTAAATGTTTGCACTCTGTCGCCTACCAAACAAATATATGTATATAACTAGTCAATTTGCACATTAAAATTGCCAAAATGAGGTTTATAATAGTTGGTATCATTACTACATCTTCAGCCACCTGAGAAACCCCAAAAACATCGAAAGCTTGGGTTTTTTTTATCAGCCAAATTTAGGAGGTTAAAGTGAAGCTAAGTGGATTGTGTTATATGTAAAACTTTGTTATGTAAATAGTTTTGTACATTATATAATTAAAAATATAACATTATCTTTGTATACCTTATTTTTTTTACTTTAACACTATTTTTACCAGAATTTCTTTTACATGTTTTTATCATTCTTTATCAATTTACTTTCTCTGTGTTATTTTGTTTTCCTCTTTGAGGAAGTTGCGTTTCACACTCCCTCCTGATGAGTTCCGATAGAATGAAACCTAGGTCGCGAGATAGGGCGGTAACGATCGGCTTTCTTCAAGGTGCAGCCATTACCTCTTTGTCCAGTTGCAACAATGTAAAGTGTGAACTGTGTAATGATATTGATTTGGATCCCTCTAAAGTATATAAAAAAAGTCATGGATGAAGGTAATTTTTCTGTAAAGTAACATATGTAGAGTAATCCTTTTATGATTCATCCATGAAGAAACACGCGCTTTTCAGAAATAATGTGAAAAGGATTACACCATTAAAATATATTTTTTATACAATTTTCTTCTGTCAAAAGAATAACTCCGCAGTATTTAGTAAAGGACGCCAATTCCCTATAATAATAAGAAGCTAGCCTTCACAACACCTGTCGCCAGGACTCTTTCTATTAGTTAGTTTTTACACTGGTGACGAGGGGACCAAGAGGCAAGGGGTATTTCATATATAAGCCGCTTGTGCGTATGTTTAAGGCACAAGCACCTACCCACACACTAGCAATGGCACTCGCAGTCGCATTCTAACACAGAATACAATAATGTACGTTAATATCACAAGTGTGCATTTATATAAAGCATTTAATGGGAGTATGTATCAGTAATTAAGAGATGTAATTTGAATCAACCGTGTGCAAAACAACAGCCATCAATAGTTCTCTTTCATTTTATTAAATATACCGATTTAATTAGTGCTCGACCACAGAGCTATAGACAACCTAAACATCATCACAGCAATATTATATCAGGGAATTAATTCGTATTGTTACAATTGTGTTCTTCTTTTCATTGTAAAAGCCATATTGTGTTTGTTATTTTTTATATGTTTCCATCCACCGGTCCTGTACCTTCTTCCAAATGTTAAAAAAGACCTCAAAAAGTGAAAAGAAGTTTGAATAGATATAATTTTATTTAAAAAATGTACAGAAAAAAGTTATAGAAACACATAAAAGGGAACAAACACAATATGGCCTTTACAAGTTAAAGGAACACGGTTCACACTTTATTTTTATACTAGACAAAGGGGTAATGGCTGCCTCTTAAAAAGAATCCATTGATTTGGCTTAATTCCTTGACCTAGGTTTCATTCTCTCAGAACTCACCGGGAGGGAATGTGAATATTATGTAGAACTGTCTTCAGTCTCGGATACTTCTTAACGGGGACTACTTGAAGAAGGATGGTGGTTGCAGAAGAATGTGTGAGTCCGCAGAACGTTGCATAGTCTCCTCGTAATACTGAGGAGGAACCAGAGATTGGAGTAGCGCAGTACTCCTCACGGTGTAGGTCCTGTCCGTTGGACAACTGTTAGAATCCAAACTATCCGGAGACATCCCCGATAAACCATTTCTGTCGTTCATCTCATCTTCTAGTTCTCCGTTCGTGGTTTTAATATCACGGGATAACCGACAGGAAACTGTAATGGGGCCACTTCCTCCTTCCAGGACCGGACGCTGCCCCTCGTGGGGTTCGCCCGAGACAGAGAAACATTTGTCTAGAGTCAGGTTTTCTCGTAGGAAGTGTGGAATACGAGGTTGGGGGCGGTTAACTTTCATTGCTGAGAATCTATGGAAAAGGGCTTCATGCTCTCTTGACTCGTTGATGCTCGAGATTTTTCTTGTTGCGTCGGTAAAATTAGTCTCTGCCCCGACCATAGCCTCTCTCTGGTGTGACACGAAACGCTGCTTATGCATCGCTGTAAGCGCATTCGTGGACATGTTATGCCGATGTTTGTTCTGTCCGGTTGTGTTTTGGAAACTTTGCTTCTTTCCCCAAACTTTGGTTTTCCAGATTTGGAAGTATTTAGAAGCGATCCTGAATTGATCTTTTGTCACCTAATAGGAAGAGGAAATATATTTGTTTTACAAGTCATTAGTGGGATTCCATGCTAATTAAATAGTTTTTTTAGCACCGTTGGTGAGGGATTTTATAGCCTATAGCCCAAATGGGTAGTAAGAGGCAGTGCTAAAAAATAAAAGTAAAGTAAAATGTTATGTTTGTATTTTATAAAAGGTTCTAAAAATTGGGAGTTTTGTGTTGAGCTAGACTGCTGGCGATGGGGAGATCTCGCTCGAGTAAACTGGGGGTGGTTTTTCCTAAAAGTTTTTCTATTCCTCCTCCACACAAATTTAGGTTCACTCTCCTCTATATTCAACCTTTTAAATTTTTAACACATTAGCATAATTAGTACTTAAGCACATAACCCAAACAGGCTGGTAGTAAGACGCGGTGCTAAGTATAATAAAAATTGGACTATAAGAAACTTTTATAAAATACAAACACAAGTTTTTGAGGTCACATCGATAACATTGTTATTTTGCAGGTTTTGATAATATCTCTCAAAATCGATAGCTGCGGATCACACGACTTGATGTATGAATGCACAGAAATGGTTTGAGTAACTGTCAGATAAGGTTCTCGCCAGAAACCCGCCATACTCGCCTCTGTGGCTCGAGCCAATGCCCTTCCCCTCTGTTCCTCGCGGGCTACCGCGGCCGCCTGGAGCCATACAGTCAGGGCCTCCTGTTGCAACAGCTGGCGATGAAACAGCTCTGCTTCACGATACCTGCTTCTTGACCGTTGCTTACGGACAGTGTAGTCGTGCCACTGCTTCAAGCACTGCGGATAAAAGGAAGCCGGTGACTAGTCCTATGAAACCTGTGGCTTGGGCCAGTTTTTATTCAAGCCGTATACTTTCCAGTACCGGCTGGCTAGGCCTGTTATAGCTTCATATGTCCAAGAGTCTAACGTAGGACTAGGACAGGCACAACACCCAGTCCCCGGCCGTTAATGTATCACTGTGAAAGGGTAACGCCATATTTTCATCAATGATCAATTTTCTGCCATGTCGGAAATCGAACCGGGGACCCTTAGCTCAACTCGGTAGGCAGAAACACTACATTTTCGAAGCCAAATAAAAGTTTGAATTTTTTTGGTGTTTTTTATACTTTAAAAAATATTAAGAATTTTAACTCACATTGATTTAGTGCTCCCATCTGTTGGATAATCATGAGGCCTTTCTAATGCACTTTAGATTGTGTTTAAAAGAGGTCTCTGTCTTATTAAAATTAATTAAAAAAGTATTTTCTGGGTTCCTTACGGAGTTTGAGATATAAAAGTTGTCCTTGAAAATGTGTGTAATGTGACTCCTCTCCTACTACCCAAATGCAGGTGCATTTTATCTTAGCTCCAATATTCCTCGTCCCTATCCTATAAGTGTGATTAACATGTGTTTGTACAACCCGGACGTATAGCGAGGCACGGTGGAAAAGTATACCTTTCTTTGCAAGTTTTCACACCAGTGAACCAGTGATTTGATTCCTTTATTTTTTAGTTCTTTCTCCTTGGCGTAGCGCGCCAACCAAACATCGACACACCTGGAAAATAAGTCTTATGTGTTAAAATATTTCACCATTAATTTAAAAAAGCTGTATTTTGTTTGACTCACCCAAAAAAAATATTTATTATTATTATTATTATTATTAGCACAGCGTCTTACTACCCGTTCGGGTTATACGCACTTANTATTATTATTATTATTATTATTATTAGCACCGCGTCTTACTACCCGTTCGGGTTATACGCACTTACGCTAATGTGTAATGGTAGGGTGATTGTGAGATGAAATGGAGGACCTACAGTTTAACGTGGGATCCGAACCACGGTGGAGGCCTGGCATTCCCCACATTCACAAGATGTCTTGTCAGAGGTGAAGGAAGGGTTTGGTAATCAGATAAATATGTGCCGGGACCGAGGATTGAACCCCGGCCGCCAGAACAGAAGTCTGACACCTTACCCCTAGACCGCCAGATCACAAAAAAAAAATTAACTAAAAGCTAAAAAGTTCTATTGTAGACTCTTACTTTGTTTATAGATTAATGATTATATGACCAATTCAGCTTTTTGCAGTTTTAAAGTACTTGTTATCAACCCTAGTAGTCTTGGGGTGAAGTGCTCTCCTCAGGACCCTATGTTCATATGTTCAAACCCAGCCGAGGTCAACCAATTTTTCTTGAGCAATACAATCTGTAGCACAACTTCCTTAGGAGGAGAAGTAAAGCCATCGGTCGTATACCGGTTGTGGCATTTAATATAACCCTGGAAGATACGTGAAAATACCTTTCCCGGCAAAATTGGTTGGCTCTTTCTCGCTTGCTCATAGAAATCCGATGCGGAAAACAATGTGAAACCATCGCGCCCTCTTAACTTCCCTAGTACACGCGCTTTCTACCAGATGGTGTGGGCAGCACTAACAAGCTGAAGGGCTGAGTGGGTGTCTAAGTCACAGATGGATGGGAAGCACATCATTCGGTGACCTGGCGGTCTAGGGGTAAGGTGTCAGACTTTTGTGCTGAGGGGTCCGAGGTTCAATCCTCGGTCCCGAAACAGATTTATCTGATTACCAAACCCTTCCTTCACCTCTGATAAGACATCTTGTGAATGTGGGGAATGCCAGGCCTCCACCGTTGGCCTCCACCGTGGTTCGGATTTCACGTTAAACTGTAGGTCCTCCATTTCATCTCACAATCACCCTACCATTGCACATTAACGTAAGTGCGTATAACCCAAACAGGTAGTAAGACGCGGTGCTAATAATAATAATAATAATAATAATAACACAGATGGATGGGAAGCACATCATTCCATAGTTGGGTTGAAGACTCGTCAATCGATCAAACAAGTTACTTGTAACACAACAGACGGAGCAGGCTTACCTTGACATATAACGCTATGGCCCTATATTATAAGCTGTGCCACAGTGGAACAGTGAAACTTGCTACTTTTTAGGATGAGCGGAAGTACCTAAGCGATAGGAAACAAAGCCAACCTGAAAGAGGTTAGACCTTGATATAAAAAACAAACTCTCCTTATTTATTAACGCTTTCACCTAAATTTCACAGTTGCGTGTGATTTTTAACTTTTGTAAATATTCCTTTTTCATATTAATAAATATAAGAACCCACTTCGAAAGTCAAATGGTTTAAGGGCTAAGGCCTCATTCTTACAGTGGACTAGAGTGTCGGTTAAGAGGAGATAGGGTTAAAATCCTGGTCAGTTATACCGATAATGATCTTTTATTAAAATGGTTTCTCACCCTCCATCCATGCAAACATGAGTACACCTAGTCAAAATTCTACTCTACCTATACCTTACAACATTAGCAATGCATATGACATGATTGGGTAGTGAGATGCAACTGGTAGGGGGCGGGGAGGGGGGCGGGGATAAAGCTGAGAAATAAATATGCAAACCTTTTACATATCAGCATTGTTCCTATATCAGAAAGCTTCTTTTTCTTTTCTTTGTTGGCAGTCTCGTTTCTGTGGGAAATACGCCAAACGTTGAAGTACATCTTGGTAAGTTTACTGTTGTAATGTTTCTCGGCCTGCCATGATGTCCTGTACTCGCTCTGCCACTGGTGAAGATACCTCCTAAGCAGTCCTGAACATTTCAAAGATTTAAGGACGGAACCCTTGAACCCTTAAGGATATTCGAGTATTCGAGAAAATGTCCGATTCGAGACTTATGCAAAGAAAAGTGTTAGTCATTTTTCGAATTAAATCTGTCTTAGAGCTTTAGTATTGCTTATTGGTGGTTCAGAAACAATTATATTTATATAATTAGCTCAACAACCAGGCTCCAGGCCAGTAATTTAACACTTATATGAATGTATGAGTGTTATAATGAATGAATGGCTTTTAAGAAAGACTATAAACATTTAGTTACTAATTGTGTTTTCTATTTTTCTTTTATATTTATGTTAATAATTTTTTCCAAGATTCAGATCCGAGATTTGTATTCGATGTTCAGATTTTTAAAATAGTGGATTCTACTCATTTCTACAAGGGACCAAAACAAACAATTGTTGGGATTGTTCTGTGGAAAGAATTCTTATGCCTTCAAATATATCCCAATCACTTCCAACCTACTTTTTTTGTTTCAAATCTTGATGGAGTCAATTGTATTAGTCATATGGCATAATAAAAAAAACACACGTGATTTAAAGTTTTCTATAAACATGGTCTGAACTTGTGTCACTCTCGGGAGAAACAACAAGATTGTCGATAACGAGGAGATCGGGGTTCGAATCTTGGTCAGTGTGTATTGAGCGTGGTTATCCTCAATGTTTTTCCACTCTCCTTTCAAATGCAGATACACTTCCTTTAAATTCAACCTTCCCACTCCATAACACATCAGCATAATTGTTACATGAGCATATAACTCGCGATAAGGCGCTGATATATAATATATATGCTGTTACTCGCTTTGTGAGCGCGACCGAAGAGAGAACTCACCGGAATGTAATCGCTCCCTCGCCCTATCGGACCATTCCGCCTCCCTCCTCCTCTTGCGTGCCTTGTAACCGAGATATCGGCGCCATCGGACCATCGCGTGGCGCAGCGAGGCCAGCCTGTGGTGCCTCATGGCGAGGCACGTCCTAGCCCTCTCTGTCTTCCTCTCGACCGTGTGGAGGCACCACCGGCGGAACGCGGTCTGTTTCTCCTTGGCGCTCCGTCTGCAGGCCAGTTGCTCCGCCGCGACGCTCGCCGCTCGACTCGCCCTGCAGCTCTGCAGCCATCCCAGGAATACTCGCCTTGTCACCGTCTCGCGATGGCGGAGTATCGCTCGTGTGAGTGTGTCTTTCCTTTTGCAGCTCTCTGAAACAAACTTAGAAGCGCATCTCAGTGGTAATAAGTATGTACAAACATAAATCGGGTTATACGCACTTACGCTAATGTGTAACGGTAGGGTGTTTGTGAGATGAAATGGAGGACCTACAGTTTAACGTGGAATCCGAACCACGGTGGAGGCCTGGCATTCCACACTGGCCTGGCATTCCACACATTCACAAGATGTCTTGTCAGAGGTGAAGGAAGGGTTTGGTAATCAGATAAATCTTTGCCGGGACAGGGGATTGTACCACGGAACCCCAGCATAGAAGTCTGCACCTTACCCCTAGACCACCAGGTCACATACTAACTAGTAGTAGTATTAATGGCTAAAGGTGTTCTGATTATTATCTTATCTTCCCTACTGGGTGTTCGAGTCAAGTACATGTGACACACTCTGGATTGGAGGGGAAAGGTGCCTTAACGCCCATGCACATCAACACCATTCGCTAAAGAAATCTGCCGCCGAGGGTTTCCCTATAATTATTTTTTTTCTTCTTAAATACAGCATGGGCCAAATTTTCACTGAGCATGGGCCGTCGATTGGACCACACCGGTCTAAGAAGGCATCATTCTCACAATATACTGGCTTTCTGATGATGAATCCCAGTTGGGAGTATTGAGGGTGGTTTTCCCTGAACAGTTTTCCACTCTCCCTCAAGAGCAAATTTGGTTACACTTCCTCTAAACTCAACATTTCTCACCCCTGATTCATTAGCGTAATTATTACATAAGCGTGTAACCCAAAGAGATAGTAAGACACGGTGTTAAAAAAAATTAAACTATTGGAAAAGCTTTTGGGCTTTATTTTTTAGACTTGTATCTCACTCTGTAGCGCTGAAATTAATTTGTAATAAAAATGTAAATAAAATTGTACCCGTTTCCATTGCTGTAAACTTCTAAACTGAAGTTTCTTTCTGTATTGTGTGTCAACTTGTTCGCTAAGGATCCTCTCGCCCGCTCTTAGGTCGGACCATTTGCTCCAGTCTAGAATACACCTGAAACAAACGAATGTCTATTACCACTACTGTTATTCATTCCTTCACCTCTTTTACTATTCTGGACCCGCCTCGGTGGCGTAGTTGGCTAACGTGATAGTCGTGTTGAGCTCGACTGCTGAGGACGGGGAGATCCAAGGTTCGGATCTCGGTCGGGTGAACTGGGGGTGGCTTTTTCCTAAATAGTTTTCCACTCTCGCTTCACTCAAAGGCGGGTTCACTTCCTCTAATTCAACCTTTCCAACTCCTAATATAATAGCGTAATTAGTACTTAAAGTGTATAACCCGAACGGGTAGTAAGACACTCAGCTGACAGTGTATCGACACTCCGTCCATCGTGACTAATACTGGACATTTCTGCGGCTTAGTTACTCTTTCACAGCCGGTTAAGAGTGGGAAAGGGGACAGATGGGTATCCGAAGTGCTCTCTACCTGAACTCTGGCGGTTTTATGATTTAAGGACACAATACTCGAACATTCTACTCCTAAGATTTACATTTTCCCCGCTTCGATGGCTGAATGCTCTAAGATTTCACTTTAATGTTAGACTGGCCTGCTGATGGTGAAGATCGGGGTTTGAATCCCGGTCAGGTTTACTGGGGGTGGTTTTTCCCTAAATGGTTTCCTTCCTCATCCGTACCCCATAAGAGTAATGATAATATATGTACATAACCTCAACACTGAACAGCTAGGAAGACGCACTGATAAAAAATATTTTTATTTCAATTCTAAGCAAAATTGCTGTATCTATTATTTTTTTAAATTTCAAATTCTCAAAAATTACTCATCAATAAACTAATCTGAAATTATCTTTTTTATAAAAATAAAACCCATTCTTATTCGTCACATAGAAAGAACTCCTCAGATACACATTTTGAACAAAATAATTAAATCGATGTTTAAATTTACAAACACTATTCATCAGTAAACTACCTTTAATTTTAGGGTTAGTCCAGATTAAGACTTAGCTTTGAGATGTCAATTTAACATCTATCAAGTTGTACTGAAATCTATATCTATTTATATATATTCACACGCACTTAGGCCTAGCTATACGCGACGTCCTGGGTGCGTAGCTCGATAGTAAGATCACGCTACCTCGGTCACCTTTCAGTGGATCAGACTTACTCGTTCTTGAGAAACCTCAGCCAGTTACCGATTAAAGTCTCCCATTGTGTTACCAACATAACAACAGCAACGGCTTTTTTTCTCTGAAACGGCAAACCTGGATAGCTCATAGGTAAGATCATTGGCATACTAAGTCAAAGATCCCGAGTTCGATTCTAGTGTCCAGGTGTCATTTTTCAATCTAAAGAATGTGATATTTAGAGATGGCTATAAACGTAACTAACAATTATATCTTTTCACTTTAATTAATCACGATATGCACAGTTGTCATTGTAATATTGGTAGCGTAAAGCCCTCTCGAGCCGTAAATGGGTGCGTTATCTGATAGCGCTGATCTTAATTGATCACTCATATATAACTGAGAATTTCTGCACGTCCATCACAGACTCTGCCTTAAAATATGAATGAAGAATGACCCTGGGCACGGGACGACTCCTGGATAGTTCAGTGGTAAGAGCATTGGTGTACTAAGAGCCAAAGGTCCTGGGTTATATTCCTGTGTCCAAGTGTCATTTTTCATCTTAAATAAAAACCATTTGGAACTGTACTGCTAACTTTATCCGAGTGAGGTGCAAGTGAGGAAGATGGTGTCTCATGGATATAAACAGTTTGATACCTCAGTTAGTAAAGCATTTATTGGGGTGATATACTCACGTGCGCATCATTTTGTGTTTGAAGTGGTTGGAGGCTGTCTCCTCCAGTTTCTTGAGCCAGGTGGTCTCGTGGTACTGTCGGCTCCATGTGGTGAGACACCGCCTCAAGACAATCACTTGGTGGATCGCCACAGCCAGCAATCACAGCAATCCAAATGTATACATTAAACCCAACCGGTTTGAAACTACACAATTTTGAGTATGATTCTGAATCTGGTTATAATTTGTGCTTGATTTGAAAGCTTTGTATTGGGTTAAAATTTCAAATTCAAATACGGTAAGTCCATCATACATGCGTACAACCTGAACAGGTAGTAATATGTGATGAGGGGGGGGGGATATTAAAAAGGTAGAATTTAAAAGAAAATTTACCTGCATTTATGTATAGAGATAGTGTGTGGTAACCATTTAGGAAAAATAAAACTTCAGTACATCCAACCGCGGCTCGAACCCAAATCTCCCCCGTCACTGGCAATCCATTCTAACATGAGAATTATGGGAAAAATCATGCGACCAAGGATGTGAATTTTTATGGTTTCAATCTTCTCTGAAGGACAAACTCAACAACCAGACTTCAGATCGTTAATTTACCACTTGATGTGAAGAAAAAAATAGAATCATACCAATTTGAAAAGCTAACTTCTTATTTTCTAAGATTTGCTTTCAGATTAAAGATTTGCAGGAAAAATAAAGATTCAGATTTGAGAAAAAGTGTATTCGACCGGTCAGGGTTGTGGAGTGTGAAGAAATATGGGTGGAGTTTGAAGTCGGTAAATTGGTACGACTTTGACTCTGGTTTTATAACAATATTAGGCAAATATATCATTTTATATTTTATACTTTTATTTTTTAGGACCAACATTTGTAATTTTGATTGCCAAATTTATTCAAATACACATTCACAAAGCCAAAGAAGGCTCCCGTGAAGTAATCTGTACTGGAGAATTTTACTGACGTAAATAATATATTATTATTAATTTATTATTATTATTATTATTTTTATTATTATTATTATTATTATTATTAGCACCGCGTCTTACTACCCGTTCGGGTTATACGCACTTACGCTAACGTGTAATGGTAGGGTGATTGTGAGATGAAATAGAGGACCTACAGTTTAACGTGGAATCCGAACCACGGTGGAGGCCTGGCATTTCCCACATTCACAAGCTGTGGTTAATACACGTCTTGTCAGAGGTGAAGGAAGAGGTTTGGTAATCAGATAAACTTTTGCCGTGACCGAGGATTGAACCCCGGCCGCCAGCACAAAAGTCTGACACCTTACCCCTAGACCGCCAGGTCATCGACTAATTAATATAAAGTAGCCATTTATGAAAGAGTTGAAGTCAGACAGTAGAAAAATAGAGGAGTCGAAGGCTTGGCGTACTTGACTTTACAGTCATGTTTGACCTATCTTTTAGTTTTATCGAATGTCTTACTTGTTTTTCCATCGTCATTTCGTCCCGAACCTCGGTCCAACGGGACAGCCATGACCGGACACATTTTGAAAGAAGTTTCGACTCTCGGATACTCTCGGACTTATTATGTAGCTCGTGTTTTCTTCTCTGCATTATTGTGTATCGTCGCAGCGCCTTGAAGCGGACTTTGAATACAGAATTCCTGTCGGATTTCCCACACACACACACACACACACATTATATAACTTGAGTACCTTCAGAATCTGAGTGCAATGATTTACCCACAGCGGTGTATGGTACCACTATGGTGCAGCTTACAAGATAGGGTCATAGTGTAATCCATCAAGGTAAGACTTCTTGCTACCTTTCAGGGTGAATGAAGTATACCAATATCATGTTTTAAATTACTTTGACTTTACTTATTTTTTAACTCAAACATAAAAAAAGGATATTTTTTTTTACTTTGAATATCTGGTCTGCTGGCTATTTGTGACTTAAAACATTTTTTTTTTTTTTTTAAACCAAGGATATAATACAGATAAT
>CABFOV010001791.1:18501-34982 GCA_902141375.1 Timema poppense | reverse complement strand
TATACGCACTTATGCTAATGTGTAATGGTAGGGTGATTGTGAGATGAAATGAATGACCTACAGTTTAACGTGGAATCCGAACCACGGTGGAGACCTGGCATTCCACACATTCACAAGATGTCTTGTCAGAGGTGAAGGAAGGGTTTGGTAATCAGATAAATCTTTGCCGGGACCGAGGATTGAACCCCGGCCGCCAGCACAGAAGTCTGACACCTTACCCCTAGACCGCCGGGTCACCGACCACCTGGACCAAGAGGTTATTCATTCCATTTATATGTCCTATCGTTCTTTACCAAATTACTTTTTCTCCTAGCCATTTGAGGAAATTGTATTGTATATTTCACACTCTGTAATGATTAGTTTCGATAGAATGAAACCTAGGTCGGTCGATTGAGTGGCGACGATGAATTTTCTTCAAGAGGCAGCCATTACCTCCTTGTCCAGTGGAAGCAATGTAAAGTGTGAACTTTTTTTCTTCGTTTCGTTGTAAAAGCCATGTTGTGTTAATTTCTTTTACATTTTTTTTAGCACCGCATCTCACTACAAATTCGAGTTATATGTTTATATACTAATTGATATAATGGGCTAGGGACAAGGAAGGATGAATTTAGAAGTAGTGTACTCATGTTTTCTGGGAGATATAATGGAAAACCTTTTAGGAAAAACCACCTCGGTACGCCCAACCGCGATTCGAACCACAATCTCCCCGTCATCGGTATTTCAGTTTATTTTAGGAATAGCTCCTTAGACTGTGCTGCCACTTAAGTGGGTTGTACCATCTTCTATATATAACAAAATATGCCTCAACAAGAGAAAATATGTTTGCTTTAAAGGGGAATATATAGGCCCCTAGCATATTTTATAATATAAAAAATAAATATTGAGTGCTTTATAAAACACATTTTGTTTAAATCAACCTTCAAGGGAAAAAAATAGTAGAGATAAACATTTAGTCATGATTATGTCAATGAAAAGTGTCTTAATATATTCTAAAAATATGCCTTGAACAGCAAATCAAACCTTAGACATTTGGCTCCCCATACCACTGCTTTACCGACAAATGGTTCCTATTTTATTTTAACTGGGCCAAAGATTGGTTTTTTTACAGTCCTTATTCCAGAGTGGTTTTACATTTTTATAGAAAACTAATATACAGACACTCAGACTCGCCTCCAAAAAAGAAGCGCGCGCTCTATTTGAAGCGATTGTTTCTCGTCCTCCCGAGCTTCCCCTGCGGAACTCCATTTGGCCCAAGTATGCTTCATTGTTGAAAGGATGCGATACTGTGAGGCATTCTGATAGAGGATCCTTTGGTGTTGTTTGGTGGTGGAATACAGACGAAGGGAATGGAACGCTCTTGCCTAGAAAATGTGCACCAGGGACTTAACAATGGTTAAATACTTTTACGAAATTTAATTTTTTGAATACTTTTAGAAACTTTTTTTTTTAATAAAGAGAGAAGCTAGATATGATATTCACTTGATCAAATTAGTGTATTTAATATAATGTCCCCAGATATATGGTTGCATAAAAGTAATTTGATGATGTTTGGTCTTATATAAAAGGAAAACTTTTGTTTTTTAAAATGATAAATTAGATATATTAAAAACTTGATATATTCTATGTTGTAGTTTTGTTTGTTTTTTATCACCGCATCTTACTATTTGTTCAGACTATATGATAAGTGTTCTAATAAGTAAAAAAACTATTTTAGAGGTAATCTACCCACATTTACATGGAAGCATAATGTGAAACCATTTAGGAAAGACCACCCTTAGTAGACCTGACCGTTATTCAAACCCCGATCTCCGCGTCCTCTTTGAGTCTTTAAAAGAGTTCTTATAATCCTCTATGGAGCTTTAAAGACATCTTATAATCCTCCATGGAGCTTTAAAGACATCTTATAATCCTCTATGGAGCTTTAAAGACATCTTATAATCCTCCATGAAGCTTTAAAGACATCTTATAATCCTCTATGGAGCTTTAAAGACATCTTATAATCCTCTATGGAGTTTTAAAGACATCTTATAATCCTCTATGGAGCTTTAAAGACATCTTATAATCCTCTATGGTGACCGTATATAAACATAAACAACTTGTTTGTTTAAGTAAGACTAAATATATGTTTTTTTTAACCATTTTCTTTTATATGAGAGCTGCTTTTGTGTGAAATGTCCTTGAAAAACGTCTAATTTCACCTTTTTATATTTAGTTATAAAATTCAAAATGCCAACTACCCACTTAGATGGCAGCATGGTCTTTAAGACATCACTCTCTCAATAGATGGAGTGCCAATCAAGGGGATATTAGGATCTGAATATCAGTCAGGTGCACTGAAGCTGATTATTCTTCATCTGTTTTTTTATTCTCCTTTAACACAAAAGTGTGTACACTTCCTCTAAATTCAACCTTACCCATCCCTAACACATTAGCCCACTTAGTACCTAAGTGTACCATATATAACATGAACAAGTAGTAAAAAAATACCTTTAATCTTAGAGACCTCCGGCCATGAAGTTTCTGTAGAATTAGTTTATTATGCTTCCTTTGTAATGTTTGGCTGTGCCAACATTGAAAACAAGTTTTTAAAACTCTTGTATTGTAAAAATATATCATTTGACTTGAAGTTTTGTTTTCATTTAGGCTGTTGATGTACCTGAAAAAAAAAATCAGCACGATTAATGTATTTCGAAGAATATGGATAGAAACATATAAAAGGAACAAACAAATATGATCTTAACAATTAAAATAAGAACACAATTCATACTCTACACTGCTGCCACTGGACAAAGAGGTAATGGCTGCCTCTTGAAGAAAATCGATCGCTACCACCCAATCGCCCGACCTAGGTTTCATTCTTTCGGAACTCATCACGGGGATAGTGTGAAATGTGGAGCGCAACTTCCTCTTTTAACCATCCCCTCTTTGTCCAGTGGCAGCAGTGTAAAGTGTGAACTGTGTTCTTCTTTTCATTGTAAAAACCATATTGTGTTCGTTCCTTGTATATGTTTTATATCCACCTTTCCTGTACCTTCTTCCAGATATAATACAATCACCTCGTAAATGCAAAGGAAAAAGAGGTTTTCCTTATAGAGCTTTAATTTTCAGTATAGTAATAGTATTATTTGAATATAAGTGTGATATTCTGTCCATTTCCCATATAGGTCTGACCTTGACACCACTTTTATCCTCTGACTGGTAAAAAACCCAGCTGGTTATCTCAGTAGTGTCCGCCGACTTTATGAGTGTGTAATTAATTGATTAGGGTGACCTGGTGGTCTAGGGGTAAGGTGTCAGACTTCTGTGCTGGTGACCGGGGTTCAATCCTCGGTCCCGGTACAGATTTATCTGATTACCAAACTCTTCCTTCACCTCTGACAAGACATTTTGTGAATGTGGGGAATGCCAGGCCTATCACCGTGGTTCGGATTCCACGTTAAACTGTAGGTCCTCCATTTCATCTCACAATCACCCTACCATTACACAATAGCGTAAGTATGTATAATCCGAACGGGTAGTAAGACGCGGTGCTAATAATAATAACTTTAAGGTAATGTACTATGAAGACTAAATGATCTGACATCACACCAATGGGGTATGACATAGAAAGCAGGTGGTATTCCCCCCTCTTCTCCCTCAGATAGAACTTAACCACCCTGAAAAGAATTCCCCCTGTACCCCCTTCTCTAGATGTATATTGTTTCCATCTAATATTCTCAAATAGGTAGCTGAAAGTTGGCCTTGCGTCACATTTGATAGAATATGACCCCCCAAGACCCTTTTTAAGATCTTTTTATAATACACCCTTACCCCCTACATAATCAAGGTTCCACCGCCATTGGAACAAGTAGAATAATAAAAATATGTACTTATATTTGCATGGAGGAAGAGTTGAAAACCATTTTGAAATAAAAATAATAATATTATTACACCCGAGTAGGGTTCAAACTCTGACCTCGCTTGTCGCTGGCAAACCAGACAACACTAGACTGGTGCGTCCATAAGTGCGGGTAACGATAAAAGCTTCTAAAGGCTTAAACCCCCCTCGGTGGCGTAGCTGGCTAACGTGCTTGTCGTGTTGAAGCTCGACTGCTGAGGACGGGGAGATCGAGGTTCGAATCTCGGTCGGGTGAACTGGGGGTGGTTTTTCCTAAATGGTTTTCCACTCTCCCTCCACGCAAATGCGGGTTCACTTCCTCTAATTCAACCTTCCCAATTCCTAATCCATTAGCGTAATTAGTACTTAAAGTGTATAACCCGAACAGGTAGTAATACGCGGTGCTAAATATTATTATTCTAAAGGTTTAACCCAAGGGGTATGGGTTAGAAAAATATTTTAGTGGTAATGTAGCCACATTAACGTGTGGAGAGGCAATTAAAATACCTTCTAATCACTGGTGGGGGAGCCCTCTTCGGTAAAACCAGCCAAGATTTGAACCCTATCCTTTCTGTCAACAGTGCTCAGGTGCAGTATGAATCTCTCTCCATAAGACTCAAGGTCATTGTTGTGTATGTTAAACAAGCACAAATATCTTAACAAGAGTATTTGTAAATTTTGAAAAATGAGACGGTAATCCAATCCGGGACTCTTAATTTAGCACGTCAACGCTCTACCACTGACCTATCCAGTATTAGCTTAGTCCTATGCCCAAGGTCATTCTTCCCTCCCGGGTTCGATTCCCATGTTCGGGTGTAATTTTTTTAAATTTACAAATATGGTGTTTGATGTGGCTATATCCGAAAATGAAGAACATTTCCATCTTACAGGTTTCGCTAGTCATGTATATAATTAACTGTGCGGCCGTTAATAACGATGGTATTTTTTGTAGTTCTTACTGATGTTTCCAAATAGAGATGGCCTTCTTAAGGCACTTTTCGTGGTACATTTCGTCTGACAGCTTCAAGACAAGATGTTTGGTTTTCTTTGAGGACGTATACTTCTTCCAAGCTTTGATACCAAACTTTTTGATATTTGTCTGATTTTTTTGTAATGCCTTAGTAACCTTTTCTTTCTTAATTTTCTGAAAAAAAAAAAATTAATTAAACTTAAGTACCCATGCCCTTTACTCCTCCATTTTCATAGCTCTGCACATTAATAAGTTACCTACCTTGATCTATATATAAACGGACATTTAGACCACATTTTAGAAAGTACAAACTTATTTTTTCTGGTCAACATTTTTATCATTTTACCCCCAGTTCACCCATCCGAGATTAGACCGACCTTGATCTCCCCGTCCTCGGCAGATGAGTTCAACACGACAAGCGCGTTAGCCAACTACGCCACCGAGGTGGGTCCCGATTTAATGGCCGAATGGGTTAGGGCGTCGTCACTCTCAAATTAGACACTGGCCTGCTGTTGATGGGAAGATCATGGTTCACATCCCAGTTGGATCTACTGATGGTGTTTTTTTTTATGTTTTCTCATTCTCCATCCATGCTAATTTGGATAGATTATCTCTAAATGAGTAGTGATGAGGAATGAGGAATTTTAGAGTAATTATCATATGTGCGTACAACCTGAACAAGTAGTAAGATGGTGTGATAAAAAAAAACAATATTTATCAAAGGAATCTTCATTTTGACTGCAGTTAATGAATTATGCAGTGGATTATATCCCGGGGGTAGTGGCGGATTCAGAAAGTGAAGGGGGGGAGTGCTGCACGAAAACTTATTGGTATAGTACTCTAAATAAATATACTTAAACCTTTAACATAATACTTCTTTCAAAAGTTTATAGTATATCAGAGAAAATATCAAGTAATTCAAAAGTAAATGTAGCAATATCAGTTTCATAACTGGTCAATCTCTGTGGTTCATGGGAGAGGGGTGTTAACTCTGAACCTCTCCGACCTATCCTTATTTAAGTATTGTAATAAAAAAAGGTTCGTAAAAGCAATTTGGTAAGAATCAGCCTGACCGATTGTTTGACTTTGTTACTTAAGCTGGTATTATATGTGTCTTTACAGGTCCGATTCGACTGCAATGTAGGAACAAGCTGTATAACAAACAAAAAGAGAAGAGTAGCAATAGAATGTTACTCGAGTTAAAATAGTCTCTCTCTCAGTGTATAAAGTACACCAAGAAATTATATTAAGATAGCTGTATATTATTTAACTACCGGTACTGTATAAAATAAACATAATTTTTATTTAAATTTGTACTTTTAGGGGGGTGGGCAATATTTCCACCAGCCTGAGGCTGATGTTCAATCCCCAAGCATTTGCAATAGAGAAGTTTTTTTTTATTGTTTAAGTTTCCCATTTTCTTTTCACATGAGTATTGGTGCATTTCCTTAAGTTTCACCCTGCTCATGTCTAATGGGATATTTTAAGATGCTGCCAACCAATAGTGAAGTTTAGGTTGTGTTTTTTTTACAAATAAAATAAAGTTGTGTAGCTTACTCTGTTCGTACTGTATGCTCTCCAATGTAACAAGCATTTCCCGAGTAGCACTTGTCGTCTAAGATTAATGCAAATTACCGTCAAAATCAATATTTTGTATTCTTCAACGACTTTTTGAATCTCACATAAAACTTTATGTTTCTTTATAAGTGCTTGATAAACCTCATTAATTAAATTGTGAGTCATTCTCCTGCATAATGACTCATTTCGATGTGATACGATATTCATGAAGCATCTCGAGAGAATTACTTTTTTATAGTGCTGTTCAGATGCTACTATTTTTTCTAAATTGTGTTTCCTTATTTTTACATACTGGTGCCAAACGTTAAATGATTTCTTCACTATAATTAACCGATGGTAGCAATTGGCTCTTAGGTTAAGCCTCCATTCTTCTTTGGCATGCCACCAGTAGGTTTTCCAGATCATAAATATTGTTTTTATTAAACGTTTTTCATAATGATGTGTTGCCTTTGACGGGAGGTAGTTTCCAAAAATCTTTTTCAAGTATATATAGGCATATTTTCTAACCAAAATTTGTTTTTTTATATTTTGTAGTTTAATTTTTATGAGATAGTTTGGAATATTAACATTTTTCCTATCTTTACGTGAATATTGTCTTTTTTGATTGTTATTCATTTTAAAACGTTTGTTTTCTTTAAGTTATTGTTTGAAAATGGTTATTAGTATATAACATTATGTTTAAAATATGATACTATTTCAGTCTCCGCTGTAATCTGAACATCGCGCCAAACAAATGAGAAACGCTACAAACCTAGTATACTAAATAAGTTTTGGCCATCGCAGCCATTAATGAATGAAGATAACATTTTTTATAGAAAGAAATGCGTATAACCTGAACAAGTAGTAAGAAGGGTTGATTAAAATTATTAATGTATATAAAGGAAGCTTACTTAAATTTGATTATAGTTTGTTGCAAATTAAATCTTTTATAATCTTAATATACCGGTAATACAAATTTATTTAACTTAATTGAACTAAAATAATATGTGAAATAAAAAATAAGTTCAAACTTTTTGGATGTAAAATTAGAATAAAATAGAATATTCAATTTCATCATATCATAATGATTAATTATTATTTTGAAATATCAGCATTTTTTTCTTTTCCTTTATTTCTTAAATCCTATTAAAAACGATATTTTTTCTAAAGTGACGTCACATTACCTGAAAATTAAACTTTCTAGCAGTAATAAATCTATTATGACATTGTATTTAAAGGGATATTTAGATGTCATGTGAATTTGAATATTTTCAAATGAATTTTGTAAATATGTTAGCTTTCATTGTATGCATAAAAAATAGCACTAAATAAATGGTAGTTTCTTAAATACAAAATGTTTACATTTGACCACTGATACTTTTTTTTTGTACATTGACACTCACTTGCATCGGCTGCCATGTACTTCCGGTTATAATTAAGCTAAGGTTAAAATATACTTGAATCTCTTCAAAAATGATGAATACGGTTACATTTTTGTCTAGAACAATATTTTACTGTATGTTATTACTTTTTAGCTGTGTTTGTACCAAAGCAGAATGGAATACAAAAGATTACATGAAGAGAGAACATTGTTTGATTAAACCTTATCAAGGTATGTCACCGATTTGTTTAATCTCAAAAAATGACTTTTAACTTTTTGAAAAAGTTAAGTCCTTGTATAAATTTATCTAATTATGGTTACAGGAGCAGGTATGACTATACCGTATTGGGACTTTATTGGGAGCACTATGGTTACTAACAATTATGTAAGACTCACGCCAGACGACCAGAGTAAACGAGGGCTCCTGTGGAATTCTGTGGTATGTTGTTGATTTACGTGTTATCTTGGTATATAGTGAGAGCCATACCATTATTCAATAATTTAATTCAAGAATATTTGAATACATGATAATTTTAAACCAGATACAGTTTTATCAGCCCAACAGACTTTAGAAATGTATATGTAGGTGGTGACCTGGCGGTCTAGGGGTAAGGTGTCAGACTTCTGTGCTGGCGGCCGGGGTTTAATCCTCTGTCCCGGCACAGATTTATCTGATTGTCAAACACTTCCTTCACCTCTGACAATACATCTTGTGAATGTGGGGAATGCCAGGTCTCCACCGTTGGTTCGGATTCCACGTTAAACTGTAGGTCCTTCATTTCATCTCACAATCACCCTACCATTACACATTAGCGTAAGTGTGTACCCGAACGGTTAGTAAGACGCGGTGATAATAATAATAATATATGTAGGTGTGCTTTAAGTTCCATGGTTGAGGATGGTAGGGGTCCTACACATAATTTCACACACTTAAGGCACTTTTTTATTTTCAAATAAAATATATTTTTTTTAAATATCTTACTTTGAAAAAATATGACTGATCAATCAGGAGAAAAAATAACCTAACAAAAAAAGATGATAATTCATATAAGTCAAAGAATACCAACATCTAAGTCATGTGTGTCATTCTCAAACATGTTATAACACACCTCAAACTATATTACGAAGAGTAATTGTCTTTGTAAGTAGGCCTACGCAATAACGACGACCACATTTAACTTTTTTTTCATAAAATACCCAACCCTTGCAAACAGGGAATTTTGTTTAAATAAATCTTTAAAATCTACAAATGAAACTAGATAATGTAACCTCACACAAGAATTCATCAAAACTAAAACGAAAATCCACACTCGTGCGTTAGATGACGTCACAAATATCAGAGTCCAAATTAATATTTACAATAAGTTAACTAATATTAGAATGTACAAACCTAACTTTCAAACCTTCAATAATTCATACAAACAGGGTGTCTACCATCCGAGAAAATCAGGGAAAATGGGAATTAGCCGGGAATTTGAAGTGATTGGGGAAAAACGGGAATAAGTCTGGAATTTGGTAAATTACAATAAAAATATGGGAAAATATTGTTTTACTCAGAATATGAAATATAATAATCACTAAACCAATAAATAATAATCCCTACTGTAGTTTTTTTGTTTGTATCTGTGTAATATATTTTATAATTCCTAGTAAATAATGTTAGTACAAATTTTGTTAAAAGGTTTGTTTATATTTTAAAACTTATTATTATTCATAAAAAATATTAGTAGAAAAAAATTAGTGGGGTGAGGGCAAAAATTAGAAGAATGTGACATACTTTTTATTCGAGAATTTTAGGAAATGATCAGGGAAAAAGTCTGGAATTTCATTGGTCATGTTGAATATATATCATGGTTCTTACCCAACCTAGCAAAACCTAGCCTTTCATTTCTTTATGAATTAAAAATATTCAATGGTATTGATCACATAAATAATTTAATTTCTATAAGAAACTACAACTTATTATACCAGACACAATCTTAGATCGAAATTATAAAGCAAACTACATAAGACAACACAAAATATACTCGATGTAAATATAATTCTTTGTTTCACTTGTTATTTTAGGGAATTTTGATTTTAATATAATTATTCAAAATTATCAAACTTGATAGATCTCAATATTAGATTTGCCGTTTGCATTGAGTGTGTGATGGCCTATGATAAATATAAAAGAGAGAAAATGGTGCTAAACGGCTGTATTAAATTAAACATTAAAAGGAAGATAGAAGGGCACGGTCTACCACCACCAGAAAACTTAAAGCCTCAAAGCTCACAATTAAAACACATAATTATGTAATTTTCAAGGTACATAATTTTCTTTCATCAGCGGAAGATATAATATAGTCCTAGCTCAATATAAATATAGCGTGTAATGAGGTGGACTGGGTAGAACTAGCTCAAGATAGGGTGTAATGAGGTGGACTGGATAACACTAGCTCAAGATAGGGATAGGGTGTAATGGGGTGGACTGGATAGAACTATCACAAGATAGGGATAGGGTGTAATGAGGTGGACTGGATAGAACTAGCTCAAGATAGGGATAGGTGGCATTCCTTTTTAAGTGCGGCAAATAATTTCCGAGTTCCTAATCCCTGAGTAGGGCCTAAATCAGCTCAGTAAAGAAATGGTCGGCTTTAATAAAAAATATTTTCCTTAATCTAGCTTTAATATCAATTCATAGAAAATTATAACGCGAGCTTATTGTTATTTTAACTACAAAAATTAAATAAAGAAAAAATATATTTAAAAAAAAATGAATTCGTGACAATTTTAATTGCGTTTTAAGTTATTTTATGGGATTCATTGAAATTACTTTGTTTTATTTTAACGGCCGTGATTGGACAAAGTATCACACTTTCCCATCAATTGAAACAATATCACATGATTAAGGATAGGCCCACAGAATAATTTTTTCTTGAACTTGAAAGATCCTTGTTTGGATACACCCGACTATAGAAATACAGTTCAAACAGATCATTTCCTTCTCTAGTTTCTTGGTATTCATGTTTTTAATTCCATTCAGCTGTATGTACTGATTATGTTAATGTATCATCTTATTTAAAACTTTTCAGCCGTGCAGTGTGCGAAACTGGGAGCTCCAAGTACACTTCAAAGTGCACGGAAAGGGCAAAGATCTATACGGCGATGGCCTCGCGATCTGGTATGCCAAGGACCGTATGATACCGGGGGACGTGTTTGGCAACCAGGACTTCTTCCAAGGGCTTGCGGTCATTCTCGACACGTACAGCAATCATAACGGGCCACACAATGTAAGTGCAAAGTAGGGCATTGTCTTTAGCGGGTAAATAGGCGGTATTAGATCTGTAAAACAATTTCCAATTCCTAAATTTTGAATTTAAAAAAAATATCTCAAATCTGATATTCATTTGAATCTCGAATTCTCTTAATGATCTAAAGGTAATCTCTAATTCTATCGAAAGCCATCAAGAAAGAACATGCATCAGTAATTCTTAAAAGAGAAAGGGAAAAGTATTACATAAAATTAACAAAACGGAAATTGGTTGAGAATTAAAAAAGAGACTAGGGAAGTGGAGGCCATTGGAATGAAGTTTGTGAGGAGCATGTTAGCTTTCACGAGGAGAAACAGGATTAGGAATAAAGTTATCCGAGGAAGAGTTGGGGGTACATGAGATAGTAGAGGAAGCAAGACTGAGGTGGCAATGTCATGTAATGAGGATGAAGAAGATGATGAAAATATATATAGGAAAAAGACCGCAAAGGAGGCCTAGAAAGAGATGAGTGAAGCTGATAACAGAAACTGTACAAGTGAGAGAGAAAAAATGGTGGAAGGATGAAGGAAGATGGAGGCATTTAACTAAACTGGCCCAACCTTAATCTGGAAACAGTTGAAGATGATGATAATTTTGAGTAAGGACTAACATTGTATTTAAGCCATAATGTGTTCCCTTTTATTTGTTTAAATCCTTCTTACCTTAAAAACATTTAATTTTCCTTTCATAACATTTGATTAGTCATGTGACGTGTGTTATCCTAACCTAGCACCAACACCCGTACGTGTCGGCCATGGTGAACAACGGTTCTCTCCATTACGATCACGACCGAGACGGGACCCACACGCAGTTGGCCGGCTGTGAGGCCAAATTCAGGAACGTGGCCCACGATACACACATCGCCATTCGCTACGAGAACGATGTCCTCACAGGTATGTCTGCTTGGATTGCATAAATACAGGGGGAGGGTTTGAATCTGGGATTGAATTCTCTGAAATGTGCCACTCGCCAACTTCTAAAATCTACAAAGTTTTTAAATAACTTGTATCTTGTTGGGGATAAATTGTATATTTCTTTAATACAAATCTTATATTTTCTTTTGAATCCTTGAATATTTAAAAATGTACAATTTTAGCTTAGGCCTAGTAAAAATATTTAAAACTGAATTTTGAAAGAAAAAAAATTGTTCAAAAACTTTAGCACCATCAACAAACGCTATCTTGCATGACTATTACATCATAAAAAAAACCTTTTTGAGTAAATTGATACAATTTTCTCTCTTTTTGTTGTTGTTGTTGTTGTGATTCTCTTATTTTCCTAGTTACAAAATTCTATGTAATTAGGCTACTGTTGCCATTTGCTTAAAATTGGTAATTCAAGTCAAGGTCTTCATAATTGTATCTAAAAGAAAAATGACTCCATACTGCTATTTTAAATTAAAGAGTGAAAAGAGTTTAGAAGGGCAAGGGCTACACACTAACCATAAAACTGTAGGTCTTACACACAACAAAACACATAATTGTGAGATTTTCTTGGTACATTAGTCCCCTTCTTCAGCAAAAAAACAACCTTACCTGCTTGCATTTCTTTCATTCAGAACACTAAGCTGTATCGGAAATGTCCGTCATAGGTTTCTATTGGTGGCTTGTATTAGAGCAGGAAGATGGACTCTCAGGAAGGTGGAAAATAATTGCTTGTAGAGCTTTGAAATGTGGAGCTGGAGAAGACTTTAGAATACCAGGTGGACAGACAGGGAGACAAATGAACAAGTCCTAAGAAGAGTGGTGAGAAGATCAGGTGGACAGACAGGGGGGCAAATGAACGAGTCCTGAGAAGATCAGGTGGACAGACAGGGGGGCAAATGAACGAGTCCTAAGAAGAGTGGTGAGAAGATCAGGTGGGCAGACAGGGGGACAAATGAACAAGTCCTAAGAAGAGCTGGTGAGAAGATCAGGTGGACAGACAGGGGGGCAAATGAACGAGTCCTAAGAAGAATGGTGTAGAAGATCAGGTGGACAGACAGGGAGACAAATGAACAAGTCCTAAGAAGAGTGGTGAGAAGATCAGGTGGACAGACAGGGGGGGCAAATGAACGAGTCCTAAGAAGAGTGGGTGAGAAGAGAACCATTTTGAATGGTATTCTTCGGTACAGAGCAAACTGGGTCAGACACATTCTTAGGAACAACGGTCTTCTGCACGACGTCATATAAGGAAAGGTTGAGGTAAAGAGGAGTTTAGAAGGATTTAAATATTAGATGACTTGAAGGAAATGAGAAAATTCTGGGAGCTGAAATAGGAGGCAGAGGACAGGGCGCATTGGCAATCTAAGCTCACTGACAAAAGGAATGAACCTGTCGTAAGACAGAACACCTGCTGATGATGATGATAATGACTATAACTTAGGTAATACTTAAAAGGGTACAATCAACTGTCTTTTCTCAAGAAATCACATAAGTAAATTTGTAAATAATCCTTTTTGGAAGCAGAGTATATTCCAAATAAAGACATATGTAAGTCTCAGAGAAGCAAGCAGAAAATAATTGCATGCTCTTGGGCAGGGTACGTTCACTATACTTGCAAGCATAAATGATATTTGGATAACAAAAAAAAAAATGTAACTGCAACGCAAACATCATAAAATGCCGTTCAAAGTATCATTTGTCTCTTCCATGCACCAACAAATTTAATTCTTTCACCAGAGAGTTTGAGGTACAGTCCATTTTTCATAGCAAGAACCATATCTGACAGAAAAAAACTAATAGTTCTTCTTTCCCGTATTCATGCGGCAAGTCATATGATCTGCAGTTGTCACTTTTGATTGATATTATCAACACCTATAAAATAACACTACCAATATAATACAATGCTACCAATGTTATAGCAAAAATAAATAAACTGTATTTTCCAAATGATCTTTCCTTTGAAACTTTGACCGTATGTTTCTCTCCTCCAACACGTAAACAAACATATTAAACTATATATTTTTGTGCAACATTAACTTTCTAAAACCTGCCTCGGTGGCCACATGGTCTAAGGCGTCGCTCTCATATTAGACTAAACTTCCAATGACTAGATTGGGGTTCGTATCTCGGTTGGGTCTACTGAGGGAGGTTTTTCAAAAACTGTTTTCCACTTTCTCTCTACATAAATGTCATCGCTAACTCATCAGTATAATTGGTACATACGTGTATAACCGGAACAGTTAGTAGGTTGCATTCTTTTAAAAAAAATGCTTTCTAGACAAAATAGAAATTGTGACATTTATTTCGAGGTTCAGTCGTTATTTTAAAGTCGCTCCACCACCTTGTTTGTTCTGCGATTGGACAAGTTGTACAAAAGTCTGTTCATGTTTGTTCCATAGTGTGTTTGTTTGATAACAAAATTAATCCCCAACTGCCCCCCTAACCCCGTCTCTACCCCCCTGACTGATTTATCTTGCTTGCAAGTTTGTCGCTTCCATCCTTTAATGTGGATGTTTGTTTTATTCCTGAATGTTGGATGTTTTTGATATGATCAATGGTAAATGGAGTTTATACAATTATTAAATGACAAGACATCTTGTGAATGTGAGGAATGCCAGGCCTCCGCCGTGGTTCGGATCCCACGTTAAACTGTAGGTCCTTCATTTCATCTCACAATCACCCTACCATTACACATTAGCGTAAGTGCGTACAACCCGAACGGGTAGTAAGACGCGGTAATAATAATAATAATAATAATAATAATAATAATAATAATAATAATAATTAAAGATGCCAAGCTTCGTTTTTTTTTTCTAAACTTCGATTCATATTCTTCAATTTTGTACAAGTAGTTCTCCTATATCTTATTTTTTTATCATGCTATTTAGATATGACACGATCAGTGAAATAGGGATGCTTTTTTCGTTATACACAGTCCTGAGAGGGCTATTACACAATTTCCAAAAGTGGGGTCACTGTGGTTCCGCGCAATTGTGCCTTATTTCCCCACCACTAGTGTTGTAATCATAAATAGCCTACACGGTTGTTTTCCTACTTACAGTTTAATCTGCTCTATGTAATCAAGGTATGTACTATTTCTACATTTTGATGATTATTATTTAATTTTTTTGACATTATTATTTATAAACAACACAATATAGTCAACTTCGATGGTCTCCTCAGGACCAGCTGATCATAGGTTCAAACCCAACCATTGTTGACGGATTTTTATTGGGCAGTAAAGATATGTAGCACAACCTCCTTAGGAAATGTAAAGCCGTCAGTCCCATGTTGATTATGGCGTGTAAAAAAAAAACCCCTGGAAGGTATGTGAAATTACCTTTCCCAGTAAAATTAGCAAGTCCTTTTGTTCTTGCTCGTAGAAATTCTCGTGTGCTGATATAATCATTCGGTTCAGAAAGGACTGGTTGATTATATAAAGAATTAAAAATAACACACGATTTAGATAATTTATAAACAAAATTAAATTTGTTTAAATATGAATGGAAAGTGATTTTTCATAAATGTGCTAAGTATCTACTACCTCCTAACCTTTCTTTTTCAGTTTAACCAATGTTTTATACAACTTAATTTTTCGATATAATGTGTTTACAGAACATAACTATTGCGCTATAAGAGAACTTCCTGTACTTGATTTTTTGAGTTTCGTTTTTTCAACATTAATTATAATTTCAATCCTTTCTCATACTAACTTTACACCAAAGATGTCATTTATTTATATGACCCTGTAATGTGGTTGAAAAAAAACTATTAATATGTGTAGATAGTTTTAAAAAATACTTATACTAAACAGTTATTTTTAGTTCATATAAGAACACAAAACTAATTTTGAATATATTTAAAAGTGAAATGGTAAAATAGTTAATTATTGTCACAATTAAAAATCACTCATTTCTGAATGTTGCCATTGTGTTTAAATGCCAGGTCTTTCATTTACCGGGATTTAATCGCTAGGGTGTGTCCAAAATTGTAATCCGGAGATGGCTTCCACTGATAGCATCATACCACTAACAATTTGCTAGTAAGCCACGGAGGTATTGTGGAATAAAGTTTCACATCCTCTTATACAATGTTTATAAACAATCTCCTCCTTATTGTGTGAAGCAATTGTTGGATTTAGTTTGAATTTAAATCTTTGATAACAACTTAACTTTGTCTCTATAGAAATATTCTTTTCTTCTCTTTTTGAGGTATTTTGTTATAGTTGAGAGAAGGTACAACAAAGAGGGACAGAGACATATAAAACAGAATTAACACAATATTGGTTTTACAATGAAACGAAGAACACAGTTCACACTTTACATTGCTGCCACTAGACAAATAGGTAATGGCTGCCTCTTGAAGAAAATCGATCATTACCGCCCAATCCCCCGACCTGGGTTTCATTCTATCGGAACTCATCAGGAGGGAGTATAAAATGTGCAACATTACTTCCTAAAAGAGGAAAACAAAAAAAAAA
>CABFOV010001791.1:0-15900 GCA_902141375.1 Timema poppense | reverse complement strand
CCGGGGTTCAATCCTCGGTCCCGGCACAGATTTATCTGATTACCAAACCCTTCCTTCACCTCTGACAAGACATCTTGTGAATGTGGGGAATGCCAGGCCTCCACCGTGGTTCGGATCCCACGTTAAACTGTAGGTCCTCCATTTCATCTCACAATCACCCAATCTATTATACATTAGCGTAAGTGCGTATAACCCGGACGGGTAGTAAGACGCGGTGCTAATAATAATAAATAATAATATACTGGAAGATCACTGGATACCTCACTGGTAGTGCATTGGCCTGCTAAGGTTTTGGGCTCGATTTCCATGTCTGGGTGTCATTTCTTAAACATACCTATTTTTTTTTAAAACCCAGTTTTATGCTACACTATGCCTATTGGAGGAAAAATAAAACTTTAAATACGCTTGTTGAATTAAATTATAAAGGAAACTATATATTATATAACCACACAGATTGAGTGGTATTTTAAATTTATATTTGAACGCAAATATTCTAAGAAATAGCATGACCTAAAGTTCGTGTAATTGCAAAATTTATTGTCAAATTTATAGAATGAGCCACGGAAGTAGACACTTAAATACAAGTGAGTCCATTTCTTATCGATAGAGTGAAATACCAATATTATATTGACTTATTCGGGCTCGACTAACCCTCAAAACCGCAAGGCAGAGCAAGTTAAAGATAATATAATGATAAGAGCAAATACATTTTTTTCTTTTGTCTGAGGGTTTGCGTCAAGAACTCTGTCCGCGCGAGGGTAATGTAACAGAGCCATCTTAGTTCTTTTTCACCATTTTAGTTACTGTGCAGCTTTGTTCCTTTCTTTCAATATTTCTTGTTTGATAGTATTTTTTGTTTTTTTTTGTTTTATGGCATTCCTAGTAATCTTGATAAATGTAAATGTTAGTTTCTCTTACACTTGCTTAGTTTACTCACATAGCTATAGTGACTTGTTTCACATGAGAATCAGCATGCGTGATTAGGCAAGAGACGGATGAATGCATATTTTGTGGTTTGTTTTAGTATTAATATTTTATTCTACACATAAAGTATAACTATACATATATGGTTATTGGTTACCGTGGAGCGGAAGTTCCTAACCTAGAGTCTGCAAAGAGTCTTGTGAAGGCTCGCGGTGGATAAGAGACACAAAAACAATTACCTTGTTGGCTGACTGGGTGGTCTAGGGGTAAGGTGTCAGACTTCTGTGCTGGGGGCCTGGGGTTCAATCCTCGGTCCCGGCACAGATTTATCTGATTACCAAACCCTTCCTTCACCTCTGACAAGACATCTTGTGAATGTGGGTAATGCCAGGCCTCCACCGTGGTTCGGATTCCACGTTAAACTGTAGGTCCTCCATTTCATCTCACAATCACCCTATCATTACACATTAGCGTAAGTGCGTATAACCCGAACGGGTAGTAAGACGCGGTGCTAATAATAACAATTAACTTGTTTCCGTTTAACTGTTTGTATATCATACCTGATATCTCTCGCCCTGTTGACTAGGTATGTTCTATGAGTTACTCCAAATAGCTGGTATTTTTGGAATAAACTGGCATTCTACAACATGATTGCAGGCTTGTATTTTAGACCGAAGGTGGCCATTTTGAGCTCTTCCTATGATGTTAAAAATCTCCACATTACCGGGGTACAAACATTACTAAAGCTCGGAAACAAGGTCAAATGGGGGGGCATGTTTATTTGAGCTTTTTTTTAAATTGTTTTTGCGTTTACTGTCCACCGTTGAAGTGGGCCCCACATGTTACGTTGCAGGCTGTATAGAGTGCATTGTTAAACATGGTAAACATTAAGTTCAAGTAAATACAGTCACGCAGAAATACAATACTTTAAAATGCTCTGCTCGCCACAAATATTTATTCTTTCACTTTTTTTTTTGTTTAGCTAATTTTGTTTATCAAACAGTTGAGTAGCAAATCATTATTCTTTCCATTCTCAGTAATATTTATCTAAATATCATTGTTATGACCAATGTGGGTGACTTGCTTTAGTGCAACGTTGATTAGTTTTGGAATGGTCTGTACCCCTAGCATGCGTTCACTGTTAGGTTGAGTGATTGCGCATTTGTTTATCATGAAACTTACTTAGGTAAACACAGCAGTCTTTTACTGCTTTTCTTCTTTAATACAGAAATTTTATTTGATTGTGTAATCAATTATTTAGTTTAAGAAATGCTAGAGATTAACTATTCCTGGATTATTATTTATTTAGAAACTTAAAATTTGAGATGAGTCTAATTCTATATTTCTCGAATCAGATTTTTTTTTTCTAATCTAACATCCAATCTATTGGTACCACTGACAAATGAAATTTGTTTTCTCATGTTTATTACATCATAAACAACAAAGAAAACATTTTTTAATAAATTAATCATATTAGTAAAAGTTTGGGCTTTTTTTTTGTCACTATCCCGACTACACAAGTCTTTATCATTCCTTTTACCAGTTGCTTGAAATTAGCAGTTTGCGAATCTTAAAAAAACTTCGACTTCACTTTGAATATTTGTTCGCCTGGACTTAGATTAGAAAGTTGAATTCTGAATTTGACAATTACAAAGCTTTTTTTTTTTTTTAATTCATATGTTATTTTTATCACACATGAGTGTTATCGTAAAAAAAAAAATATTGAAATAATTATGTTAAATTTTGTGATGATAACCTAATTTATTATTTTAAGACACTATATTAATTACATTTGCAATACAGCACTTTTAAAAGTAAATGTAATATCTAAATTTAGATAGTTATGCAAAGTATAATATTTTAATCCAACATTAAACTTTTTTCTTTTTTATAACATTCAAACTTCGATCCAGCTTTGGGAATATCTTATATTATCCGATTTGACCTAATTTTGAATTGAAAAAGTGGTCTTCGCACACCTCTGCTTAAAATAATTGTTATGGCAAATCAAGGCCTTCATAATTGTATTCAAGGATGGTTCAAGGTCGCTCAAACCCGAGAGATCACATTTGAACCTCGATAGGTGTTGCGCTATTGAATAGTTTTAAGTTGGTGTTAATTTCTTCGTTCTACCTACAAATCCCGGATCTTTGAAATAATTGTGAGCATAATAAGAAATTGAGATAAAGTAGAACATATAAGTAGTAACCGAAATACCCGTTTTGGGGGCCACATGGTATGAGACGTCACTTTCCCAATAAACTACTGCAGATGACAGGGATATCGAGGTTCAATCCTGGTTGGATGTACTGACTCTACCTCCGTGCAAATATGGGTACACCTTCTCTAAATTCAAACCTCCTCATCCCTAACTCATTAGTATAATTAGTACATAGGTGTATAACCTGAGCGGGTAGTAAGACGCGGTGCTTAGAAATAGTAATTAAATGCTAACAGGTTTTTTTTGCTATAATAACTTGATTAAGTATTAAACTATTCATACATTCAGTCAAGTGTTAAATTAAATGTCTGGGTTCTGGTTGTTAAGTTTATAAGCAGTAGTAGAGCTCTTAAAATAAATTCACAATAACAAATTTGAGCAAAAAAAGTAATTTCTTAAAATAACAAACTCTCATCAGTGGTTGAATGCTTCTAATCGTCACGCCCGTATTAGACAGGACTGCCATTAATGAGATCAAGGTTCGAATCCCAGACAGGTTTACAAAGAGGACTTTTCCTAAATAGATTCCCACCCTCCCTCCACACAAATGAAGATACATTTTTTCTAAAATTTAACCAACTCTCTCTCATTTCTTTTTTATCAGCATGATTATTCATTGTATGCGTAAAACCCCAACTGGGTACACACTGAAAAGGAAAATTCTGGAATCCTTAGATCTCGGATATCCTCAGTGGTTTGAGGCTTTTAGGATTCAAGGGGCCCAGCCCTAGTTGACAACTTATATGACGATCAGCTCTCCTAACCATTATTTTTCCTCTTGGTTTAGTTTCAACTGATGTTGAAAATAAGGCGGCATGGAAGGAGTGTCTCTCCGTGAAAGGTGTGCGTTTACCGACCGGCTACTACTTTGGGGTAACAGCCGCGACCGGAGACTTGTCGGACACCCACGACATCATGTCCATCAAACTGTACGAGCTGGATATGCCGGAAAATGTAAGTTTACTTTCCATTCATGAACCGATGCACTCTCCCTTCTTAATAATCTTATAGCGGAACCTCTTTCCTCGGGCCTAATTGAGACCAGATGTCATCCGAATTAACAGAAATCTGTATAATCCAGAAACTAAGGAAAAATGCGTTAAAAAAATGTGTGTGTGTATATATATATATATATATAGGTGACCTGGTGGTCTAGGGGTAAGGTGTCAGACTTCTGTGCTGGCGGCCGGGGTTCAATCCTCGGTCCCGGCAAAGATTTATCTGATTACCAAACCCTTCCTTCACCTCTGACAAGACATCTTGTGAATGTGAGGAATGCCAGGCCTCCACCGTGGTTCGGATTCCACGTTAAACTGTAGGTCCTTCATTTCATCTCACAATCACCCTACCATTACACATTAGCGTAAGTGCGTATAACCCGAACGGGTAGTAAGACGCGGTGCTAATAATAATATTAGTGTTAAAAAGTAACTGTATTGGGATTTAGCCGGACGAAGAGTAGATAATCATTAAATGTCAATAAGCCGGGAAACACCTGTGTAGGTGTGTTTTAATAATATAACTAAAAAAAGTTTCTGTTTATTTTTCAGCCCAAAGAAGCAGAAGATAGATCTCAGATATCGCCGTCTGCTACTTTCTTTGAACCTCCACGGGGTAAGTGACCAGAGACAACATTAGGTCTAGAGGCCTTGCAAACATGTTCCTCAGGTTTTCTTGACTCTCCGGATAACTCGGTTCCCAAATTCAGATAATGTGTCCGCTATAAATTACAAAACTAGCCGGATAGTCGGCGGACTAAATGTCGAGCTCATCTTTTCTGGTTTATCAATAATGGGGGTGATATCTGTGGGTTTTGACCCAACCGGAGTTGGCGGATTTTTCCTGAGCTATAAAATTCCATAGCACAACTTCCTTTAGAGGGGGAGTAAATCCGTCGGTCCCATGTCGATTGTGGCGTGTATGAAAACCCTGGAAGGTATGTGAAAATATCGTTCCCGGCGAAATTGGTAGGCCCTTTTTATTCTCACTCATAGAAATTTTTACATGCTTATATAATCGGCTGGTTCAGAAAGTGTGCTTTAAATACGTCGAATAGATTTGAATCCTCGCCAGTTATAACAAGGATGCTATTCCTTAAATGGTTTTATATGCTCCTTACATGCAAACACGGATACATTTTCTTCATTTCTCCCCCATTAGTGTGATTAAAATGCACGTAACCCAGCCAAGCAGTAAGACATGGAACACACTGCTTCGGTGGTCGAATGGTCTAGGGAGTCACACTCACAACAGACGAAAGACAAGTAGATCTAGGGGGAGGGGGGGGATTCTCTACCATATTTGTTTAGTTAATATGTGTATAACTCAAGCTGATGGTGAGACGCAGCATTGAGTAAAGTATTTAAAGATAAACAAAAAAAATCATGTAATTTGTATCGCTTAAATGATGATGATCATCATGAACAACTTCCAGCCACTGGCCGGGTCTGTTTTGAACGTAAGTCTCTCTAACGTCTCCTTTCTCCCCACCACCATGACCCAGTTTTCTCCTCTCTCCACTTCCTTCATCCACCTGTCTCTTGATCTTCCTCTTGTCCTGCCCCCACTTCAATATCAAACATCTTCTTTTTATCTTTTCCTCCTCCGTTGTCTTCACATGACCGTACCACCGTAATCCTGACTTCTCATCTTATCCGTTGCTCGCCATTCCTATAGTACTTCTCAGAAATTATATCTAAACAGGGTGTCTACCGTTTTAGAAGAATCAGGACAAACTGGAACCAGCCGCGAATTTAAAGTGGTCGGAAAAAAATGGGATTAAGTCCGGAATTTGGTAGATAAAAAAAATCCGGGAAAATGTTGTTTTACTCAAAATATGAAATATAATAATGAATAATCATTAAATTACAATGTGATCCAGACTGTATTTTGTTTGTAGATGTGTAATATAATTACTAGTAGACTATGTTAATAAAGATAAAAATAACTTTATTTCAATCTTAAAACTTATTACTATTAATAAAAAAGATTAACAAAAACCGTAAGAGTGGGAGGGGGGGACAGAAGGGTGTGACATACTTTTAGAGTTGGGAATTTTAGGAAATGATGAGGGGAAATCAGGGAAAAAGTTGGGAATTTCATTGGCCAAGTTGAGTAGACACAATGATAAAACAAATGAAACTACAGCATTAATTTATGTTATGAATTCGAAATATACACTCTTGCTGCAGACCTAAGTATGGCAAATAGGCATGACCACACAGTTATAACCGTTAAAAATAAAAATATTTTATATTAGTTTCACTTTAGGAGGACTAAAGAATTCAAATGAATTTAAATTGAAGCCTTTATTTTGTCATATTACCCGCCTCGGTGGCGTAGTTGGCTAACGCGCTTGTCATGTTGAGCTCGACTGCTGAGGACGAGGAGATCGAGGTTCGAATCTCGGTCGGGTGAACTGGGGTGGTTTTTCCTAAACGGTTTTCCACTCTCCCTCCACGCAAATGCGGGTTCACTTCCTCTAATTCAACCTTCCCAATTCCTAATCCATTAGCGTAGTCAGTACTTAAAGCGTATAACCCGAACGGGTAGTAAGACGCGGTGCTAAATATAAATATATTTTGTCATATTCAGTTTTGTCTCTCAACAAAAAAAAAAGCATTGTTTACATGTCCACAGATCATGTCGAAGACCCTAAGCCATCTTCCTTGTCCGGTATCAAGATCTTCTTGTTGATGCTGGTGGGGACTCTGGCGGTGATAGCGTGCGTCGTTATCGGCATCATGTTCTACCAGAAGCACCAGGAGAATTCTCGTAAGAGGTTCTACTAAACCTTTGGGTCTGTTTCTCTTCTTGTGTGCCAGAAGACATTCCATCATCACGACTGAACTGGGGTCAGAATAAGGATCAAATACCGAGTTTAATAACTATGCTGTAAAAAATAAAAATATTGTGTTTAGAGATGGGATGCTCGATTCTTTGAATCCCTCGAATTCTGTGTTAAGATTCTTAAAAATTTGTCTGGTTGAATTAATTAATTTACAGATCCATATCTCCAATTTACCTTTGAATCTCGAATCCGAATCTTGGGGAAAAAATTACGGACAGAAGAAAAAAATTTAACTATTGTAGAATAATATAAATAGAATTTAATAACTAAATGTTAACATTCTTTCTTATAATCCAGTCATTATAACATTCATACATTCGGTTAAGTGTTAAATTACTGGTCTGAAGTCTGGTTGTTAAGTTCATCCTGTAATTATAATTGGTTCTGAATCACCAATAAACAGTATTAATGCTCTAAAACAAATTTTTCTTGGACAATTGAAAAATTGAAAAAAAATTAAGGATTTGAGTATTGAATCGAAAATGTTCTCAAATTCTTGAATCTATAATATCCTTTAGGATTCGAGGGTCCCATCCCTAGTATCAATGGTTTAAATAATATAACTTATTTTTTTGTGATAGCTGCTATAACTCGGTTTGATTGACCTTAACGAAGACTGTTTTTTTTCATTGCCAAATAGAAAGTTTTGCAAGATGGTTTTTGGGTGTTTTGATGCGTAAAGTTTTGTATATTGTTAGGCAGTCTAGCTTCTGATGGAACATGTTCGAAACTTTACACACGGACATTGCTGCTGTGGGGTCCTAAATTTTTACTATTTTATGATGTTCCAGTGGTTTTTGTTCTTTTTAGTGTCTTGTGCTGTTTTTTTTAGGAAGAGAGTTTCAGTTACCCTACTTAGTCATCTCTTAACTCAAAATCTTTTATACATGGTTTTTTCTGTACATATCAATATAAAGTTATATAAAGTGGTCAAAAATGTACCGCCTTCTTATGGACACGCTGGCCACATTTTATAAACTTAGGTTGTACATTACAAAACAAAAATATACCTTATTTCTTTAATTCTAAGACATGCTTTTTTTTTTTCCTGTTTAAATGTCTTTAAAAACAAGACGTATCTTAGAATCACAATTCCTTTTCGACCAACACTCTCGATGTCTGATGTACCCTGAAACTTACATAACTATATGTTTTGTTGTGTTTGATTGTGAACTTTGAGGCCTACGGTTTTCTGGTAAGGGTATAGGCCTTGCCCCTTTTATCCTCCTGTCAACGTTTAATTTAAAAATAGCTGTTTGGTGATATTTTAGCATTTTATTTAATCTATTTCTTAGAATCCATGCGTTATGTTGGTGGTACTGAAAAATTAAGGTGCTTCTTACAATCTCTGGTGTCTTAGAATCAAATAAATACAATATATATTTTTTTCAATATTGTGCTGGTTTATATTGAACTTGTGAACTTTTAAACCCGTATAAAATTGTGAAAAAAAACCCAACTGTGGATAACATCACTCACTGTAAATATATATAGTCTATATACGTATGATTTTTCTAGGTCTTTTTATGTGAAGTATATTTTGTGAACAGTGCATCAATTGTGTTCTGGGTGATCTCCATCGAGTTTAGTAAAACATTCTCAGCTGAATTGAATAAAAGCAAAATAAGACACTGTCTCCAAAAAGTGCCTTGTTTATTAATTACGTGTTTATATCAACAAAAAAAAGAAGAATGTTTTTCAACATTTTCAATGACAAATAATGGACAGTTTGTCATTATAATAATAATTGCTATTTTTGGTGTATTAAGATGTTTTCTCTCCTCCAAGTGTAATCTAATTGTATTGTAAATATTTACATATATCCTTTGATTAAGCCTCTGCAAATCCAAGATTTCCAATTTAGAATTGAATCCGAATCTTTGCTTACCAACTTGAATTGAATTTTAAATAAAATATATCAAAATGAAAATGGTTAAATTTGAATTCAAATAAAAATATTTTATTATCAAAAGTTTTTGCATCATATATTTTAAAATTAAATGTTTATCACATCCAAATCAAATATTAAGCTAAGTTATCTAATTTTTTTAATCGAGTCCAATTTAAAAAAAAAAACTATTTCAATAAAAGTTTGTCCAATTAATAGATTTGTAATATTAAGAAATTTGTAAGCTTATATAGTCAAGTAAAATAATGGGATCTTTGTTTAATTCTTTAAAAAGTTAAACTATTCAAATCTTTGGATTTTAAATTTTGAATCCTATACAAGTCGTACCAAGATTCAAATCCAAAATTTAGAAGCTTCGCATTGGTTTACCTTTGACTCATTGTTGTGATTAGCTACATATCTGTACTTATTCTTTGTTTTATATCACTTTGCTGCCACACCACTTATATCACGACGTTAATAATTATTTAAGATGAAATAAGACCATCCAATAATGGCTTGTTAACAATATTAAGTCAGCCGCAGAACTTGATTAGTATTACATTTTTTTAATCTTGTTTATTTGCTATCTCGACACTGTTAAAACCAGGCCTGTGGAGTCGGAGTTGGGGTCGATAAAAAGTTACCAACTCCGGCTTCATGATAAGAACTTATAATATAAAACAATATTATTATGATTAAATAAATCATTTTAATTTCATATAATTTTGATTGACCAATTTATTTAAATATACATTCAGAATGTCATAGAAGCTTCCCATAGAGTAATCTTTATTGGGGAATTTTATTGCAGTAAATTTATTATTACTAATTAAAATAAAGTAGCCATTTCTGAAGGAGTCTTAGACAGTAGGAAAAAAAAAATCAGAAGGTTTAGCGTACCGATTTCACATTCCTGGTTAAAACAGTACATTTTAGCATTTAAAAAAAATGAAAAAGTTTTTTTTAGGGTTGGGCTGTACTTTGACTTTACAAGAAGCCATTTCTTAAAAACACATCTGAAAACTAATTTATAAGCATGATTCCAAATTGAATATCATGTTTTAGAATCATATTTATTCTAATTCAAATAAAATATTTGATAGCTAAAAATGTGTGAATTAAAATCAAAATAGTTTACGATCTCCATACAAGCCTCCAAGCATCATTCCCCCCTTCCCCCAAATCAACTAATTGGTCCATTGTGTGCGTTAATTGATCCTTTGTGTGTAACAGAAATAGGACTCTCTTACTACTATTGTGTTGGTTTTTATTGAACTTATGAACTTTTAAACCCGTATAAAATTGTGAAAAAAAAACCCCACTTGTGGATAACATCACTCACTGTAAATATACATAGCCTATATAAGTATGATTTTTCTAGCTCTTTTATATGAAGTATATTTTGTGAACAGTGCATCAATTGTGTTCTGGGTGATCTCCATCGAGTTTAATAAAACATTCTCAGCAGAATTGAATAAAAACAAAATAAGACACTGTCTCCAAAAAGTGCCTTGTTTATTAATTACGTGTTTATATCAACAAAAAGAAGAAGAATGTTTTCCAACATTTTCAATGACAAAGAAGGGACAGTTTGTCATTATAATAATAATTGCTATTTCTGGTGTATTAAGATGTTTTCCCTCCTCCAAGTGTAATATAATTGTATTGTAAATATTTACATATATCCTTTGATTAAGCCTCTGCAAATCCAAGATTTCCGATTTAGAATCGAATCCGAATATTTGCTTACCAACTTGAATTGAATTTTAATAAAATATATTAAAATGAAAATGGTTAAATTTGAATTCAAATAAAAATATTTTATTATCAAAAGGTTTTGCATCAAATATATTTTAAAATAAACGTTATCACATCCAAATCAAATATTAAGCTAAGTTATCTAATTTTTTAATAGAGTCCAATTAAAAAAGAACTATTTCAATAAAAGGTTGTCCAATTAATAGATTTGTAATATTAAGAAATTTGTAAGCTTATATAGTCAAGTAAAATAATGGATCTTTGTTTAATTCTTTAAAAAGTTAAATCATTCAAATCTTTGGATTTTAAATTTTGAATCCTATACAAGTCATACCAAGATTCAAATCCAAAATTTAGAAGCTTCGCATTGGTTTACCTTTGACTCATTATTGTAATTAGCTACATATCTGTACTTATTCTTTGTTTTATATCACTTTGCTGCCACATCACTTATATCACGACAACATTAATAATTATTTTAGATGAAATAAGACCATCCAAGAATTGCTTGTTAACAATATTAAGTCATCCACAGAGCTTGATTAGTATTACATTTTTTTAATCTTGTTTATTTGCTATCTCGACACTGTTAAAACCAGGCCTGTGGAGTCAGAGCTGGGGTCTGTAAAAAGTTACCAACTCCGGCTTCATGAAAAAACTTATAATATAAAACAATATTATTATGATTAAATAAATCATTTTAATTTCATTTTATTTCTTAAATTTGTCTTTGGGACTAATAGTTGTAATTTTGATTGACCAATTTATTTAAATATACATTCAGAATGCCATAGAAGCTTCCCATGGAGTAATATTTATTGGAGAATTTTATTGCAGTAAATTTATTATTACTAATTAAAATAAAGTAACCATTTCTGAAGGAGTCTTAGACAGAAAAAATAATCAGAATGTTTAGCGTACCGATTTCACATTCCTGGTTAAAACGGTACATTTTAGCATTTAAAAAAAATGGAAAATATTTTTTTAGGGTTGGGCTGTACTTTAACTTTACAAAAAGCTATTTCTTAAAAACACATCTGAAAACTAATTTATAAGCATTATTCCAAATTGAATATCATGTTTTAGAATTATATTTATTCTAATTCAAATAAAATATGTTATAGCTATAAAATGTGTGAATTAAAATCAAAATAGTTTACGAATTCTTTTTTTTTACCCAAATCAAAATGGAATATTAGGTTAAAATGTGTATTTTTAATCAAGTCTGATGAAACCATTAGTGCCATAAAGACGGGGTTTAAATCATCCTGAACAATCAGATAATCGACTTAGAAAAAAACAACTCGGAGATAAACTATCTTGTACATGAAAGAAGATTTGGGATTTTAAGGGCAGACACATTTTCTTTCTTTAAAGTTCAATTGGATTGATATTCACTTTCTTCCTATTTCCAGTTCATGTCCCATATTTTAATCTAGTGTCCTTTTATGTGTTCCTGAGCACTTTTATCTACCCCACCTCCCCCAACCCCAATTTACTTTAATAATGTACACAAAAGTTTCTATTATCCGAGTATTATCTGTGATGTTAACATAATTTAAATTTTGTGAAGATTGTCTGTGCATTAAACTGTTTCAGCCGTCTAGTATAAGTATGAGAGTGACTCATTGTTTACACTACATACTTTGGCACCGTCAATTTTATTACCCATTACTCGACTTACCGTAAGTCGAGCAAGTTGCCTGTCACGGAGGGTTACAGCTCCAGCTTATTGATTTGTCAGTATCCCCCCCTCCCCTTCCAAGTTTTATGAGTATGCTTTCAGATTTAGCATTATGTACATTTTTATGTTTTTAGTCATGGGCGTAAATAAAATAAAGAAAATTGTTAGAATGGGGAAAAAAAAAATTTTTTTGAAGCTTTGAAACAAATCTCTCATGGTAAAACTTTGATGGAAAAAAAAATCCTGTTGAAATTGTTGTTGGTGAAGTGATTGTTGAAGATTGGAGGAGAAAAATACGGGGGATAGAGAAATAATGGTTGCAAAAAACTTCACATTCTATGTTAGGAGATAGGAAAGCTACGAATGTACCCCGTTGTCAGAGAGTTTGGATATCCAAGGCTTCATCGGGCCCGTTAACATCGGATTTAACTGTAATTTGTCTTTTCCCTTACATCAATTTGTGTTTCATAGTTCAAACTTCATCTTGAAGCGAGTTAAATCTAGTTTGATAATTTCAAGTGATGACCAATTTATTAGCCATAACCTCTCTATAGTGGTGATAGTGTTTGAAATGTGGTATCGTGTTTGTGTATATAGCTCTTTCCTGTATACTTTCTTTTATGTATTAAATCAATGTGTAGTTATTAGGTGAGTATGAAATCCACTTCTTTGATTTGAAGTGAAACCTACTCGAATTATTTTAAATATTCTCGAAACAGAATTTAAGTTTGAATATAATTTGAATTGTTTTGGGTTGAAAAAAAAAATATCATACAATCCATTATAAAGTACACTAAACATCATTAAAAAAAAATGTACTATTTACTTAAACATTCAAAACTTATTTTTACTACATTTAGTACTGCTGATTGTTAAAAAAAAAGTCTTTCCATTTGACGGTGTAGTCAACGTGTCTGTAACACTTATTATCGTGCCCTTTATTTTTTTAAATAAAACAAAAGTGTGTCAGTTATTGGTTTGATTAATTTTAATATTTTAAAATATGCCATTCATAATTTCAACTAAGAAACATCTTGAGTTATTTATAAAGCTACAGGTTTTTTTAATCCCTTAATTTTACAGAGCTTTATTAAGGTTTTTTTATGTGGGAAATGAATTATACAGTTCTTAATCTAGAGTTTTAAGAAATATTCTTTTGTTAAAGAATTTAATATAAGTGAAAGGCGAAAAAGCCAATCTTAAAAAAATATTTAGGTTAGGCCTTGATATAGATCAGTGCGTATAACCCAAATGGGTAGTAAGACGCGGTGCTCATAATAGAATATAGAACAATGCCTAACCGACAGTGTTCTGAGCTTGTTCTGTGCGGCTCAAATTGAAATACTTCAAATTGCATAAATAAGTAACAAACTAGGCTCGTGTAGCGCTGACATAAATTGCGATCATTTCATCGGGTTTGCCAGTTAATACCTCGAACAAGGTTCTAGTTTCTTCCATTAGCATTGTATGTTCTGCCTGCATAATCTACTAGGTCTAGCGATCCTAATATCTTATTATGAGTACAGGGCATGTAACTCATCATTATGTAACCTCCGAATACCAACTATCCTAATCCAAATTTTGAAGAAATATCTTCCATAGCAACTTGTTTTCGAACACCCTAAAAGTTTGTTTTTGTCATATAAGGTAAGATACCATGTTTCACATACATAAAGAACAATTTTTGCTGTTGATAGGCCTACTCGTATTGCTTTAAACAATATCTTAATAAAATTGTTTTATATAGGAAAAGAAAAACAGTTTTATGCCAAGCTGATGAATAAAGTAAATATTGCAAAATGCAATTAATTTAGTTATCATTTATGCCATGCAGACATTAAATGGTAATTTATATAACATTAACAAAATAAGATAAAATGAATATTAATGTGCAGTTTATTTCTGAAGATTTGTTTCTATCAAAGCCAAATATTTTTGAATAATAAAGTCAAGTTTTTGAAGCGTTGACCATCCCTACTTTTAAAATATATTTTTTCTTTCTAACACACTTCACATAAATGTACGATTAAACCAAATACACAATTCCAAAACTAAGCTTAGAGATTTTTTTTTGTTTCGATACATCACACAAAAAAAAAATGTTTTATTACTTTAAAAATAAAAAAGTGTTCTCATTTGTGTGCTTTTAAAAAAAAAAAAAATTGGAAGTGCTTCCTGTTAACTGCTCAAATTATGTGCATCAGTGTGGTAAACTGTTATGTTTCATTTTGTTTTAAGACTTTATAATAATATGAATAGAAATATTTGATGGTGTTGGGGTAAAAAAATGTTGCCTCCCGTTGTACATTTGTAAAACATGACTCATTACACCTGAAATTAATTCCTACTCATTTGTATTCTTTATTTAAAACTTTCTTATGTATTGTTATTGTTTAAGTGTATCACTCGAATCCACTGTCATTTTGTTCCTTGTGGTTGAGTTGGGCTACACCAGAGGCCAGGACTCTCGCACTAGGTTAGCCAGCCACGTGAAATAGTTGGGACACCTTTTCTGTAAATCTGGCTACAGACAACATGATTTTGGTCAGGCGTACTTTCTTTGTAAGATCAGACGCAATATCAGTTTATGCGTAGAGAATGTCATCTGACATAATTTTCAATTTAATGTTGGGTGACTAGCGCATCTGACTGCCTATTAGTACAATCGTAACTACAAGAAGCATAAATCAACTGATTAAATAGGGCACTAAGTCAGGTTGTCCGTAGCCTAAATAATACCCCGATTCGATCGGGCCGACTCTTTGGCCAACCAAGCAAATTGTCTGTAGCCTGTCGACCAATAATGATCTCTAGTATGTTGGATGTTGCTTCAGATACCTACTAACATTTTAATTACTGTAGTGCATGCAGTCAGTTGTCGAGGGACAATTTTGTATTGGTTATAGCGCGTCCCACAATCAATCGTGCTTGCTTGTTGGGATCCCGACTCGTAATATTTTCTGTCTACAATAGCACACGCAGTAGTAGTGTTCGGCTAATAGAATTATTATTAGCACCGCGTCTTACTACCCGTTCGGGTTATACACACTTTCTCTAATTCAACCTTCCCAATTCCTAATCCATTAGAGTAATTAGTACTTAAAGCGTATAACCCGAACGGGTAGTAAGACGCGGTGCTAAATATTATTAATATCTTAAAATTATTTAATTGGCACCGCTCTCCGCTCCATCCTCTGGTGGGAGTGGTTCCGTTACTATACAAGTAAAGAATAAAACGCGCGGTGGGAGTCGACCTTCATACTGCTTACTGATGCTTGGTACCAAAGAGTAAGAGGAACAACTCGACAATCAAAGCTCAATCATTTATTTACAATTAGTTACTATTTTCAATTTTTATAACTACATAGAATGTATAGTCTTATTTTCATAGAAAGACATCTATAAAAGAGATCTACTTTCACATTTCCATGTGTTAGGTAATGTGATCTGCAGATGTCACTAAATGATTATCAATACCTATAAAAAAATTACTAAAAGTTTCTCAATATTGAACATATAAAAGTTTTTTGTTTTATTTTAAGACTAACTTTAACTATTCTTCCTGTGAAAAT
>CABFOV010001790.1:70780-92844 GCA_902141375.1 Timema poppense | reverse complement strand
GGGGGGGGGGGGGGGGGAAGACGCCATACAACTAAATTTGGGGTAAGACTTTAAAAAAAGGAAGAGTAGTAGGCCTATTCAGGCTGTTGCAGGGAAATGTAGTGTAAAATTGAGGAAGAAAAAAGATAGGGCTAGAAAGAAGGGCAAAGTAAGGAAGGGTATGTCGGAACCCTTTACATGAGTACGCTCATTAACTAATAATCCTACTTCCTTTGCTCTTCACTGTGGTGGATACTCACTCCTTATGCTTCGCTCATATCCGCAGCAGAATCTCACCGCAAAAATTACATTTACTTAAAGCGAGAATCTTCCAGCCAAGCGTGTACAGTCTGTTTTATGAAAATAATATAACTTTCTTGTGAAAAAGAAAATTGTACCACATCTAGTATTCAAATAATCTTTTAAATTATTCATATATATATATGAATAATTTAAAAGATTCTCAAGCATTCACAACAGTTAAATATATTATTTAAAAATTAGTTGCTTAAAACAAAATCTGTCAAAAGTTAGAGCTGCAAAATATGCACCAAATCTTATAAATTGAAAACTATAATGAAGCAACTATCGGTAGATTGATTATAAATAATTAGTTACCATTATTTACGCTTCAAAAACAAGAAAACAATGAACAATATTATTAATACGAGTAGAAAATTGATTCATACCTAATAGTAATATGATTTCAAACATGTGTTTAAGGTGTTTATAAGTCCATGTTTAAGTCGAGGGTTCAATATGAAATATTACTTTGACATTATGTTGGTGGTTTTATTATTAAGATATAAAATTAAATTATGTATTAATCTGTACATATTGTTAGACCTTGGCTAGTGAGCATATAACTGCTATATTAAACACTGTATTATAGTATTATATTTTCAATCAGGACAACGTGTCTCAATTGGTAACAAATATTATTTTAGATGCAATGGTCCAGTTTGAATTCTTAGCTAGTATAAGCAAAGTGTCCTTTTGGTAGATTCAGCCCCTAGTATTTAGCATCACAGGTGGCCCTATTCTTAAGAATAACAATGGCCAGGCCCCACAAAAAAAATCTAAATTTTTTAACATCACAAATCATTAATATTAAGTAGATTACTATTATCTACACGCAGTTAATTATTGGATTCATTATACAGTGATCCAGTCAAGATTATTCATTCCTTGCTTCAAATGTCACGCGAAGACTGTACCAGCGCTCTAGTGACTGAATATAGAAGCTGATGCAAGCCAACTATGACAAGCCCTCTCAAAAAAGCCATACACAGTGTGCAATGTTTCTTAAGGTCAATAAACCCTATCATTCTGGCGTGAGCTCTACACTACTGAATGGGGCCAGTTAAAGCGGGCCAGCTATTCGATAAATATGGTATATATATTATGTTTTTGCGTTTATGTTTCTATAATTAGTATGTTTTAAGACCCAAGAAGTAAGATAACGTGTGAAAACGATTATTTAAAATTCATAAATTAAATTTTTGTATTAAAAAACTCCGTTTAATTGATTAAAACTGCAATAAAAAATTGAAATTAAATCGTTTGGAGCACATCAGCGAACAATTGTGGTAAATAGTGAATGGAGAAAAACAGTGCTAATTTTGTTTTTGTTGTTTATTATTTGGTGGTGAGGGGTTGTGGACAGCGGTAGGCTGTAATGATCTTAAACATTTAATCAAAATAATTAAAAATTATAAGAAATGTGCAATTCGTTAAGATTAAAAGATTTAGAACAATAAATATAGCATCACTGATAGATTCCACGGTCAAAATTTCAGTTTAAAACACAATAAACAGGTGTAAAAATTAGGCACATCCTAGGCAGATTTATAGGATGCTTAAACTACTATGGTAGGCCTACTCATTAACTGGCACTAAAAAAGAGACATGCCCAACTTTTGTACAAATAATGTCATCACTTGGTAATTTTAAATCAAAATCTCTCTTTTTTTATTATTTTTGTTTGTTTAGTGATTTTTAAAAACTAGAAAAACTTAAATGAATTTAATTTAATATGTTAACATGAGGTGAGAAAAAAAAACTCCATTAAAGGTAAGCTTTGACCTGGCCCCACCAATAAGAAAGATCACGCTCCACCACTGTTTAGCACATTAGTACACAAATATGGTATACATAATTATGTGACGTGGAGTGTTCGGACTATTCAGATATTTACACTAATAGGGTAGGTTTGAGTAAGGTATAGCTTATAATAAATATACCCACACTGGTGAAGCGTAAGACCAATCTCAGAACACCCAACCGGATTCTAAACCTCATATTTTTATCACGAGAAATCCAATATATTTCCAGAGAAACGCCTTAGACCAGGAATAGAAAACCTGTGGCCTTTTCGCATATTATATCTCTTCATTTATTAAAAACTAAGAGTATAACACACCCTAACTCAAATTGTATTCCTACAAAATTATAAAATGTATTGTTTTATTAGCTGTTGAGATGTTTAGTTTCTAGAACTATATTCTTGAGTTATTTTCTATTAGATTTTATAATCCTTATTACATGCGGATTAATATTTTCAATTATGCTTGTATTATACAAAACTATATTTGCATTAAAAAGAACCAAAATCCATGGAGGACAAAGTCAAGAAATAGCAAATAAATAGTTTTTGTTAAATATTTAATAGTTTTTTTAATGTTCCTCTATTAATATATAAAAGATATATAAGATTAAATCTATCCTCATTAAATAAAAATAAAAGGTACGGAACTCCACACGGACTTTCTCATTCCATTGATTAAAAATTAATATATTTACTCAAAACTCGTAATATACGTAAAACGAAATAATATACACTAGCAAGCCCGAGCAAGAATTTCGCTATACTAACGTAAAACATTTTTTTATTACCGGTTTTAAATTTTATAATTTTATTTTTAAATAATTTAAGTCCTCATTTGTATATTTGAAATAATAAGAAAGATCAATATTGGGTTTATAAGGGTCAAACTTCATAAAAAATTTCACCTTTCGGTTAAAATTTTCGACATTTTATTAGGAGTTACACATCCTAAGGCTATTGCATTGTTATTAAATTCCTCATTTATAAATTTAGACCTTTGAAAAATGTATTTATTGATTTGATTCTAAAATTAAGGAGTGTTACACAAAAATGTATCCTACACAAATATTTTGAGATACTTACTTGTATTTAATTACTCTATGGCATTAGATAATTATTGTATTAAAACATAAGTAAGATCTCTCTACAACTAAAGCTCACAAAATTGTTTTAATATATTCCCAATATCTTAGAAACTATTGATTTTATAAATATATATTTCCAGTTAAAGTTTTTTATTTTTAATAGTACTACAATGTTGTAATGATAAGTTATTTATTATATCAAATAGTTGTGGGGATGCGGAAATTTCCGCTTCTATAAAGTGCCCTAAAATCAATTTTTATGGTAAAATAAAAATAGTCATTTTATTTATAGCTTTAATCAATGCCTAAATACGAATTTTATAAAATCAATTTTTTCTCTAAAAATTTAGGGTTAAAAAGACACATAAAGATGGCAACACAAAAAGCACTTTTTAGGTTCGGGGGGTCATGAAACGTCTACATCCATCAACATCTCGGGATAGATTTTTTTTTTTACTGTCGCAATACTTTAACTTTAGTGTTCGAAAAGTTTATATATATATTTGCGTAGGCCTATTGCTTGAAAATTATTGAGTTTATAAAATTAACATATGTTTCAAATAATTTTTTAAAATTATTTATAGACCTACATGTTAGCAATAATTAATAATTTCATATCTCAAAAGAGTTACAGACATATGATAAAAAATTAGAATCTACGCATCAGACGGGAATCCTTAAAGTAATTTTGTTTGTAATATTGATCAATGTTTGTAGCCGATTTTAATAAAATCTATTTTTTATTTTTTTTCTTGCCTAAGAAAACTATCCTTAATGTTAGAGTTAGATATTCAATCCCAAAAATCCCTCGGGGCAACCCTATTAACTATCCTTAATGTTAGAGTTAGATATCCAATCCCAAAAATCCCTCGGGGCAACCCTATGAAAACACAAGATACCAAGTCTTAGTCCGATCGATAAGTTAGTTTAGGCTCTACTCCGAGCTACAGACAGACGGACAGACGGAAATAGAAAAAACACTTTTTCTGATTTTGGGGGACATGAAACGTCAAAATTCATCAAAATATCGAGATAGATTTTTTTGACGATCACAATACTTTATCTAACTGTAATTTAGCGAGAAAGTAAAAATATGTGTATTTTACTGTCTTCGTGTTTAAATATGCCTGCTGTGTACTGGGTGGTGAAAGTAATAATCAAATTCCTTTAAGTGGCGCTAGCTTTCTATTCTCTTTACATTGGGTCATGCTGTAATTTACGCAGGCATCCATCTTGATACATTTTGTTGCTAAACTATGCTCTTAGTTTATTGATTCTGGCTGGTTTCTCACAAAAGTTTTATTAGATTCTAAAAGTTTCCGTTGACTTTACACGCATATAATAAAAAAAAATATTGCATCCAATATAATTTACTATGATGCAACAAACCATCTATATATATTACCAGCATAAGCATATGGATAATACTTGCCAAGTCAGTCTCACGGTAAAAGGCGTCTAAATCGCTATTTATACTAGATTGCTGATGACAAGGAGGTCGAGGTTAAAATCCCTGGTATGTGTACTGAAAGTGACATTTCCATAATTGGTTTCACACTCTCTCTCCACGCCCATGTGGGCACATTTACTCAATATTATATCCCCCTCACCCTTATCCTATTGGAGTAATTAAAGGCGCTTTCTTCAGTGGCCCCATTGTATAAGGCGTCACTCTCACAATAGACTAGACTGTTTGTGACAGGAATATTGGGGTTCGAATCCCATTCGGGTGTACTAAGGTTGTTTTTTTTCCTAAATGATGTTCCACTCTTACTCCACGTAAATACGGGTACACTTCATCTAAATTCAACTTACTTCATCTCTTACACACTAGCGTAATTAGTACATATGCGTATAACCTGAACAAGTAATAAGACGTGGTGCTAATAAAAATTAAAAGTGGGTAGCCAAAACGGCTAGTAAAATGCGGTTAAAAACTAAGATAAAACATAAATAAGTATATAAACTAACACTAAAAAGTTTTAAGCAACCAATGAAAATGAATAGTTTCTAGTCATGTAGTTGTCCGCCTTAGCCACAAGTACAGGTACGTACAGTCTAGTTTTATTATTATTATTATCACCGCGTCTTACTACCCTTTCGGGTGTACGCACTTACGCTAATGTGTAATGGTAGAGTGATTTTGAGATGAAATGGAGGACCTACAGTTTAACGTGGAATCCGAACCACGGTGGAGGCCTGGCACTCCACACATTCACAAGTTGTGATTAATACATGTCTTGACAGAGGGGAAGAAAGGGTATGGCAATCAGACAAATCTGTACCGGGACCGAGGATTGAACCCCGGATCCCCAACACAGAAGTCTGACACCTTAACCTAGACTACCAGGTCACCCTAATTTTAATAGAAGTGACCTGGTCTAATGACTATAAAAGCTATTAGAGGTATTTTCACCTCCATTTCATGTCGTGTTAAATTACCTATAGCTGTCACATTTGATAGATATTATCAATACCTATATAAAACAACAATCATATTGTAAAATGTTATTGCTTACAGCAAAGAAAAATGTTTGTATTTTCCTGAAAGTTTATTCATATCAAAATCCTTCTATAGAAGATAAGTTCTAAGATATCAATATAGTTCATTGTTGCACCAAACACATGAAATTCAAAGAAAACAAACCTCACCGCTATGAGGTAGAAGAGAAACCTCAACGGCAAGATGTTTTGTAATCAGGTTGGCAGAACTGTGAAGTCTAGCTTTGCAAGACGCGCCCTACTTGTTGCTAAGAGTATAATATTCACTAAATTAGTGCTAATATCATGTGACAAACTTCTCAACAAGCTGAATTCAAATAATACACACACTAGATATTAAATAATTGTCCTCAAGTTGCATTCAAATGATAAACAATAAGCCGCATTCGATAATTATAGAAAAACAATAAATGACAGTCTTCAAATGAAAGAGGCACAATCGACCACAGACTTCTAAAATTCATTCAAATTATGTAAAAAATCCATCAGGTGTTTTTTTTTTCTCGCACGGCTCTCACATTGTTAGTCATGCAGTCCAAGGTGTCAGGTTTTCAAGAAACCAGATTGCCAGTGAGGGGTGGATCAGAGTTCAACTCTTGGCCGGGTATGATGAGGAGTGGTTTACCAAAAGTGATTTATCATCATGGTTTTATCATTTGATCTCCATGCGAATGCAGTTACATTTCCTCCGGGTTTACTGGTGATCGCATTCAAATCCCGAGAGAGAAAACTGAGAATGGGGTTCTATACATGTGATTTATCATTACGGTTTTCCTGTATACTCTCAACACTAATGTGGGTGCATTTTCCCTAAACAACCTTGTTCATCCACACTCCTTAGATTTATCTGTTAATAAAGATGGAGTTAATCCTGATAATTAGAAAAAAATAACCACATTTTAGTACTAATAAAACGAAAAAAATTATGTGGTGTTGGTACAAGTTTGTTAGAATGATGTTTCTTTCCAGAGGCTTCAATCCCAACCAGAACAGAGTGTACACAACATATTACAGTAGATCCAGCTTTCCCCGAGGCATCAAAGAGAGCCTTGTGACTTGTTTAAACCGTTGCTTCAAAACCCAAGATAGCGAAGCTGTATAAATTTGTCGCCATATGCTTTGTTACTCTTGCTAGTTCTAGCTCTTCTAGACCTGAAACCTTCCTCGCCTTTACAAACATACCGACGTACATAATAACACTTAATTCGAGTGGCTTCTACCCCTGTACGAGAGCAACCAGCAGTGTAGTTACAGGTTAGGCAACTAAACAAAGTGACTGAATAATGCTTGAGAGGTTGATACATTTCCAAGAGACATTTTTTTGATCTCATACTGAGCCTAAAATTTTATGTATGTCTTCATTTGGTAATCACACACAAACTATAGACGTTAGGTTTGAATGGTAATGTTTTAGGTTAGGTCAGTTTATAAAAAATGTTTTAAGGAGTTAGCGTTAAAGACGTTTAACATGTTATTTCATTACTCACACTAAACTTTAGAAAACCCCATTCAAACGAGTGATATTAAATAATTGAGCCCATAATGATGGATACATAGACAAAGGAGTCATGCTTGAAAATACTGGATTTTAGAGACGATACCAAGGTCCAAATACAAGTTGGGGTGATTTTCTTCGTAATATTTACATAATTTAAATATTAGTTTATGTAGTTAGAAGTGTTTGTTTATATGATAACTGATTTGAAATATTTGTATGGGAATATTTTTCACTTAGTATTATTATTATTATTATTATTATTAGCACCGCGTCTTACTACCCGTTCGTGTTATACGCACTTACGCTAATGTGTAATGGTAGGGTGATTGTGAGATGAAATGAAGGACCTACAGTTTAACGTGGAATTCGAACCACGGTGGAGGCCTGGCATTCCTCACTTAGTAACCTAACGTAAAGTAATTTTCAACTAAAAATAGCATGTGTCAATTTGAAAGGGGTAGGGGTAATAAACAAACTAAAAATAAACTTACTGTAATTTTAATCTCAGTTTAAAAATTATTTTTCCACTGTTTTGACCATAGAATATCTGAAGACAAATCGTGTAGTTTAATTAATAACCTGCATCGGTGGACACGTAGACTAAATGTCAATAGCACCTAATTTTTTAATTGGTGAGTGGGTCCTGTTCGAATCCCGGCCAAATGTTTTTAGAGTGTCTTTAATAAATTTCCTCCAAGAAAATGCAGGTTTATTTCCTTTCAAATCTAACCTTTATAATTCCTACCAAAATTAATGTATTTGAATGTGGTATAGTTCAGTATAGAAATTAAGATGTGCTGAGAAAAAAAAATAATGCTTGAAAAATATTTACCCCCTAAAAATATAATTTAAATAATTAACTTTTGTTTACATTTTGATAATAAATGTATGGTGTACAAAAGGGAGAAGTTTTACCTTGGCGGTATCCCTTCCATCATTTCGGGAGCAGTGAGTGAGATAGAAACGGAGAGAGAAAGAACAATAGAGAGAGAGGGTGTCCGTGGAGAACGGGGTTGAGCTCATTAAAATGTTACATTTTAATTAAATCGAGCGGATCTGTGGGCGAACTGCATTGGGCGTTTATTTTTTGTATGCAGTGAAGTGATGGTAGTGTTTGCGTGTTGTGGTGTATAATACAGAGGTGTGTAGTGCATGTGTGTGATAACAGCAATCACTTAACACACGGTCACACAAACTGAAGAGACGGTGAGAGAAAAGGATGCGGAAAAGATAATTGTGCTTAACAAGCTGTCATATGATTCGTTAGTTATCAAGTCAGACGTAATTTAGGCGAGAGTTGAACATTATCGCGTAATTGTGGCCGTTATGGTTTATTTTATTTTAGTAAGAATAAAACATAATATTTAAAATGTTTATTTTTATTAAGGTATTTAATATGAACTTTATACGCACATATATTAAATTTGCACACGACTTACTAACTAACTTAACTAGGTCCTCACAGCTTCTACCCACACAGAGCTCGCGTTTAGCTATTTTATATTTGGATCACAAGACCAATTCGTATTTGAATTGTAAATATCTTATTTAGCACCACCTCGAATCAAATAAAGGAACACCCTGGCACCCTAGTCACTGTAAAGGGCGCAAGGATCTACCTAGTATGTACTTACAACTTTTATTTATCACTCCGTATTACTCCATGTTCGGGCTAGAATCCTGTATGCTAATTAGATTCTAAATGCACTAGGGATTATAAAGATTGAATTTAAAGCGTACTCGCATTTGCGAGGATGGAGAGTGGAAAACCATATTGGGAAAACGATATTGGGAAAACCAATCGTGTTACAGCCAACTGGGATCAAATCCCGATCTCCCTCTCATGGGCAGTCTTGTCCATTGCGAGAGTGACGCCTTAGACCATGAAGCCACCGAAGCGAGTTTGTCACTAATTAAGTTATTTATTATTTCTATAGTTTTTCTTCCACATTTTACTACTCATTCAGGCTATATTATTAAGTATTTTTAATTAGATCAATAATACCTGCTTTGGTGGACACATGGTCCAAGACGTCATTATCATGTTATACCAGACTTTCAACATCAGGGAAGTCGGCTTTTGAAACCCAGATGGGTGTACTGAGGGTTGTTTTCCCAAAATGGTTTACTATTCTCCCGACAGGCAAATGTCTGTACACTTTCTCTGAATTCAACCTTACTCATCCTCAAGTCATTAGCGTAATTAGTGCATATGCATAAAAACTGAACAAAGAGGCAGTGCTAATAAGAATATAATGCGATAAAGATGAGAAAGGTATAATTAAGAGAAATATGCTCTGGCATTTGAGGGAGGAGAGTGTGGGAAGCCATTTAGAAAGAAACACCTCTGTACAGCCGATGATGATTCTAATTCCAACCTCCCCATCATCGCAAAACCACTCTGACTTAGACTGAAAATTATTAAACATTCCAACCCATGTAGTTTAAGTGAATTCATCAATCAATCTGCTTATTAAAAATTGTATGCAACCAATTAAAGTAGCTGCCTACAAGACCATCCTCTTGGATAGTGTGTTTGACTGAGGAGGTAGCTTTTAAGATTCCATCCAAATTGACTTCATTTAATAAAGATATTTTTTACTCTAATGCATAGTGATTTTTCTTATCTCTCCAGGCATTTTCCAGGACAGATCTTAGTAGTTAGCTTCTTCGTCATTTCCTCTCAAAGCTATAATGTAAATAACAATGACTTAAATATTATTCGGTAACAATGGATAAAAAAATTGGTGATTGAAAATTTATTGAGTATTGATTCGATTACTGTGGTTGTGTTTTTATCATCAAATGTATCAGTAGTTAAATAATCTAAAAAATTAAATAAATTACATCAGACATGTAGGGATTTTTTTTGAAATGTGACAATGTATGTATAATTTACATTAGTTGGGGACTGAATGAAAGATATTAAGGCAGCCACTTCGTTTAGCAAGAAACTTTTAATCTCTAACGCAGTATGCAATTCTATGAGACATAATTTTAAAATATGGTTTACGCCAAAATAATGTCGAAAGATTCCAACAAGGTTATTTTTTCTTCACAACCCTATATTTTTAGGTTTTTTTAAAGATTGAAAATACAAGAATGTCATTTTCAATGAAATTTTTAAGCATATTTGTGAAACTATAAGATTAGGATTGATTTAAAATGCTCTCTAGATTTAGCCTTTCTCTAACAAACACAGTAGTTTTTTTGATAGGCTCACGACATAACACTTTAAGATATTTGAGAACTAGTAGAGAGATTTAATCTTTATCTTGAGATAAGAAAGTTCGTAGTTTCATTTTATCTCTTTCTTATTGATAAGACAAATGGTAGTTGTAATTTAAGGGCGAAAGGGAGTATAAGATTAGACATGATAGAGTAGTTCCAGAAAATTCCACATACCATAGTATTCTAATCAGTATGGCCTGACAGTGGCTTATATTTTCTCGCTAACCGAGGCGTCCGCCTAGAAGGTGTACATCATAGCAACTCGGCTCTCGGATCACGAAGTTAAAAGATAAAGAAAGGAGCTACGATATGCCAGAAATGTATTAAGTGCACTCGTATTTGAATGATTACTCGAAAATCTCCGTGTTGACGATAGGAGACAAAGTGACCAAGTTTATTGTTAATAACTAAATAACTACAGTATGTCCTTAATATAACAATTTAAGATTTGTGCAGTGCTTAGCTGCGAATCCATTCTAAAATGGTCAAAAACCACCTTTTCAACGCAGTTTTTATCAAAACATAATGTAATATTTCAACGATGTTCTGTATTAGGAACATTTATTATTTCTTTATACCCATTAATGTTTATTCAGAAATTATCCATGTGCTATATTGTTCGTGTAACTTTACGATTTCAAGTCTGACTGTACCACAAAGTTGATGGGCATGTGATGCACGCCACGCACTTAATACAGGGTTCTTGATGTCATCAAAAAATAAAATACTTGAGTTGTATATTTGCACAAAGGCCAAAAAACGTCTCAACTGTCGCTACAAACTACAAACCTTGTGAATTGGACAGACAAGAAAGTTAACTTAAGCGATTTCTTTGCCTTGGTACGATGACTAGACTTAGAATAATCAGTAAACATATTTATGATTCCATGTAAACCAGGTATATTTTTATGTACCTATATTATAAATAATGCAATAAATTACAGAACTATTATTTTATTCGTGTAAAATTAATAATAAATGTTGAACCGCTTGGTGTGACTTTTACTAAAAATATTATGTCTGATAAAACGGAATGGTCAAATAGTCGAATGTCAGATAATCGAGAATACTGTATCTTAAAAACGTTTAAAACTAAAACCACGTCAGGTGGTAGTGTTAGCTCACGTGTATTAGCCTACGACACAGAATTCCGGGATTCAAATTCCTTTGCCTTTCAAATATTGATGAAAGGTATTGCTCTGTATTGGCATCATATACTGGTGTACAATTTTATGCTTAATAAATCCATAATCCACTCCCAATTATTTCAAAATTTGTTTAACAAAGAGCACACAAAACTATAGTTACAATTATTATTATTATTATGTTTATATATCTGAAACCAATTAATAAGGGTGCAAGAAAGAGGAAAACGTGTATCTATTTACTATATCTAAATAATCACAGATATAAATTAATTATAAATTTAATCATCAAGAGTATAGACTTATACAAAACAACTCCATATATTGATGGATAGATATAATTTCATTCAAATAAAAAGTACAAGCTCACTTTCAGTGTCAGTCAATTTACTTCATCTTATTTTTTTTTACATTATTTTTTTTTCATCATATTTTAAATTTAGTTTGCACTTCTCTCCGAGAAACTCGAATAGCGTTTGGATGCTATGATGTGTACTGATGGCTTTCGCAGGGAGCCGAGGTAAAATATTAAATAAAATATCTTACCAATATCTTGGGAAAATGGAAGGCAAGCAAAGAATAAAGTTAAAAAATGGAACGCAAGACAGCTTGAGAAAATTAAATGACAAGCCTTTATATATACAGAAAAATGTGAGGTCTACTTTTTTCAAAGATAGAATAAATTTCCAAATAGGCTTTTACCAAAATTTAGATAGTATCACAAGTTAAGTGTATGAATCCTTCAAAAGATTTTTAAAAGCCAGTTTTTCATCTTTATCGGCTGTAATAAAAAGTGTTTACGACATTTTTTTAAATATATTTTATTTACAAGTAACAATACACCTGTGAATGTGAGGAATGCCAGGCCTACACCGTGGTTTGGATTCCACGTTAAACTGTAGGTCCTCCATTTCATCTCACAATCACCCTACCATTTCTCATTAGCGTAAGTGCGTATAACCCGAACGGGTGATAAGACGCTGTAATAATAATAATAATAATAATATAATTTAAAGAGAATACACCCGCATTAGCGTTAGCAGCTGTTTATTACAAGTATGACGCTTTAGACCTGTGGTTCTAAATAGGCGGCCCACCAAGAATGTCAGTTTGGTCCGAGGCAAATATTAAACTGATGATATATACATATATTTTTTAACCTGAAGAACACTGTTTCACACCATTCGTCTGACAAACATGTGCTAGGTTTGAAGGGAGAAGGGAGGGCGAAGGTCATTAAATAGACTAACAGTGTTGTTTGTAGATTGCACTCGCGAGTCTGTAAGCGGTAACCGGTCTGAGTTAACATAGACATCTTAAATATAAAAATAATGTTTATAATATTATGAGGCAGTTAATTTTCGTTTAGAGTATATGAAACTTTACCAAATTAAATGTTCAAACCCTCCAAGAAAAAATATATATAAATGTGAGCCTTTGTGTAAAGTAATTTAAAACCACTGCCTTAGACTATATGCCCACTCATTCCTGTGTTTTTTTTGTAATGTTTAACAGCAGTAAACCAAAATTATCCTTTTATTTAGAGGTTTGGCCTAACCTTGGGGTCAAATGGTGACTCTTGGCAAGATAAAAAATTATAAGCCAAAGATAAACTATTTGAGGCATATATTTAAAGCTATTTTAGTGAAAATACATAATATATTTCAAAATATAAACTAGTATATGATCATCCCGACAATCGATATCCTGTTCTCATTGTACTAATTAAATATATATGTATTTATTAACAATATTTTTATATATTAAGTGAATTAAATAAATTCTGACATTGGTTGGGAGATTTGAGATTATAAAGTTATTCCAAATTTGTTAAACACGATGCTGCCAGACATTTATTGTCACCCTGTTTCTCTAACGAGATCCTCCTGCAGTGAGTGCGACCGCAACCAGACACGCAGAAGTTGTACACAATTAGCCATATATAATACATCACGGCGGTACTGAATGTTTGGTTTCATACACTACCGAAACTTAACTGCGTGGAAAATAGACATATATGATGTATTCTTAAACAAACTATTTTTTTTAAAAGTATATTAAGTAGATTATTATAACAGGTTAGCTCATATTACCCAAATGCCGTTAAAGACTTTAAATAAACGCATCAATTTGAGTTTAATCAGCTATTGCTGGTTTTCGCTTGGTATATATTAATATACCCCGTGACTTTTTAAAAAACTTAACTTTTTTTTTGTTTTATCGCTATAATAAAACATAATATCTTTCATAACTTTATGATCAGATACCCACCCAGTTGGTTAACTTTATAATTAGTCCTTTTTTCTTAATGCCAACATATAATACTTACAGTACGCACAAACAACAGTTCTTAAAGGATATCTAAAACCATAAGTAGTATTTTAATAATGTGTGTATTTAATTTGATAAATCACAACTAAGAAAATATTAACAAACGTTTGCTAAGTTTTTGAATTTATGCAATTTACTTTATATCCGTTAAAGTTTTCTGTCTATGGCCTGGGTTAGTTAGTATGACACAATCATATGTCATCAAAAATCTATAGGGGCAATTTAAAAAAACACTAAAAAACCAAATAATTGCTGGAAGCTAGCTAGAAAGGTTCCTTACAAGAGCCACACACTTCGCTTTTAAAACCATCCAAATGTTTAGTTTTCACATAAAAAGAATCATGTAATATAAATATAATTAATTCATTTATTTCATTTATATTATATTGAATTATCTTAAACTAATATATGAATAACATAATTAAATTTGACATCAATTATCTAAATTACAATTGTTTGACTTTTAAAATGTTTACGTGGGAAGCAAAAAGTAAATCAAATAAAAAACCACGTAAAAATGTAAAACCTTTTTGAATCAGTTTTTTAGCAATTAAATAGGAAAAAAGCTTTACATCTAATTTCAAATCTGCCGCTTGTCGGAAACAATTAGAATTTACAATAAAAATTACAATTTAAATCCAAAGAGAAATTGCAGTTTATAAAACAAGTTACCTGTTTTTTATAGTTTTGTTTGCTGTTTAATACTCATATTAATGAATAAAAGAAGCATTTATTTAGCGAATAAATTATTTAATTGGAGCTTAGATTTACACACATCTTACTTAATATAACTATAAATAGGTGTATCAAGAATTGTTTACTTGCATATAAATATATATGCATTTATGCAAATTTATGTATTATGTTATTGCGTTGTTTTAAATACACATATTGCACAGTAGAATATCTACTATAGTAATGGTAAAATAAAAATAAATAAAATAGAGAAGTGCTAAAATGGCAAAAATAAAATATTAATAAAAAATAGCGGAAACAAATTGAAAAATAGAGTGAAATTTTCGCGAGATAAAATATAAACGTATCGTGTAGTTGTTGTCGCATGTGTATGTGTATTCTGGGTCGGTCTTTCGAGAGAGATGGAACAAACGATCCGAGGACATTAGTATGTGTGTGTGTGTGTTGTGGTCGTACACACAAGGGAAACTAAACGAACGAAAACACTACGGTAACATCTGTCACTTCTCGAACTAAAAATTATATTATTCTTTTTGTTGTTAGGGAAAATATTTTTTTTAATAACAATATTATTGCAGCTCTTTTTTTTTTCAGCCTTCTTTTCTCTTATAAGAGAGCCTTGAGATTCGATCTTATCTAATTACCACAACTTACTCTTTCAAACTTATATTCTACATACACAAGGAGGCTATGGTACGCTCTGTTCTCTACAAATATAAACTCGTGTAACCTGATGATATTTATACAAAGCTGCCCGATAGGTATAAGACCACTATTTAAAAAAAGAGAAGAAACAATGTTTAAGTAAACTAAATGATTTATTTTTAAACTTATTTCTTATTAGTTGCTATCCAACCACTTACAAATACAACATATTTTCTAACCATTAAACTGTAATAATTATTATTATTATTTATTATCATTATTATTATACAAGGAGAAAAATGGAGAATACAACTTTGAAACATGAATATGTTATATTATTATTTATTTAAATACATTTAAAATAAAGCATTTTTATCTAATGATTTTAATGCTTGTCCTTTATTGATGTTATCTTTCTTGTTTTTAAAAATTTGTTTGTCAAAAGTTACAGCTGCTTAGAATATGGTTTTTCAAATGATCTGTTTTAGCTTGTGGATACATGAAATTATTTCTAGCATTTTAGCAGTTTTTCCAAAAATTATGTACCATTTTTCCCTACAAAAATTAGATAATATATGGACCTCCCTATATCATTAGTTTGCAGAAAATCCCGTATAAACTGGCGAATAATACTGTATGTAGATTGTATAGATAACATCCTGATCAGTGGAGACACGGATTAAGCGTCAAAATCAAATAAAGTCCAACTATCATATAAAAGGACCTTTTGAAACATACAAACCCGTTTAAATTTGCATTCAACAACAATAACATTTTACTATACATTTAGTGTCGTATTAAAAGTACTGTTGATATATATCAAAAGTGTCATTTGTGGATCATAGTGTATGACGTGACATATAATTACGTAAAAAATAAATATAGCTTTACTATCTGTCAGATGAGCCCTTCCAATGAAAATGGGACTGTGTTCTGGTTTGCTGGTGACAGGGTGTTAGGGGTTCGAATTTCTGCCACGTGAAATTAAGGTGTTTTTCCCTACGTACATTTCCACGTGATCCCTTCAAGAAAATGAGAGTAAATTTAACTTAAGACTCATTAGTTCTCAAACTTTTTAATCTCCAAAACCCTTTACACCCCTTAAAATTTTTTTAAAGCAACAAAAAGATGTTATGCTAGCGATTTTTCTCCGTCGATGTTTACCGCATTAGTTTTTAAGACTTTGAGAAAATTTGTAAACATATATTTATTAGCTAATTACAACTTTAATCATAAATGATTCGATAAATATACAACCCCACTAAACATATATGTTTGTTTTTTTAATTTAGCGAGAATAGTGACTTTGTTTAACGTTATTGCAAATCTCTTTAATATCTGCGTCAATAGAAGACAGCTGAATTATTATTGTCTTCATCTGAATTCATTATATTTTGAAATATTTTGTTGTGGTGAAAGTATATTCCAAAAACCTAATCCCAAAAAGTTTATGAAGATTTGAGGAGCAATTGAAGGGGTTTTCGGGAGCCTTATTGTTACGAGGCGCACACTTTAAGAAAATATACATTTTATCATCCTCAAACCTACCCCATTAGTGGGATTAAAATGCGTATCACCAGGACGGGTAGTAAGGTGCGACAGGGGTGTGATGAGGGTAAAGTTAGATAGTACAGTTTTAACCTGGTTTATTCCGATCCATGTACGGTAAACTTGTAGTATTTATTAGAAAACGGGAGAATTAATATCAGTAAAACAAAAATATTAAAAATTGTTATTTTAAAGTGAAAAAAATTAAACATTTCATTGATTTGATAACAATTTCTCTGTCACCTGCTTCAGTGGCAACTATGGTCTAAGGTGTCGGTATAGTGTCAGACTAGACTGCCGATGACAGACATCTGGGTTCTAATCCCTGTCTGGTGTACTGTTTTTTCCCCCAAATAGTTTTAAACTCTCCCTCCACTCAAATACGGGTATCACTTCCTTTAAAAAGTTAATATTCCTCATCCCTAACTCATTAGCGTAATTATTATACATGCGTCTAACCCTGAACAGATAGTAAGACGCAGTGCTAAATAAATAAATCACCTGTCAGTTAAAGAATGTAGAAACTCGCACTTATATGCGAGAAATGATTTGAGTATGTACCTAATATCTCGGTTAATTGCCAGTGGAATGGATATTTTAAAAGGACCAGATCCTCCAAGACAGAAATACATCCAATCAGCCTGCTATTAATGTTTAAAAGATAAGCCCCTATTCAAGGTTGTGTGTATTAGGAGTGATATACCGTATTGTGTTGGAGGAAGTTGTATGAACAACACCTCAAGCTATACTCTCCCAAACATGCAGGTTGACTTTAGTTGGATACTTAAACTACAACTAATTTATACCAACGTCAGTGGCCAAATGGTATAGGCCAAGGCATCATTCTCGTGTTAATAATAATAATAATAATAATAATAATAATAATAATAATAATATTAGCACCACGACATACTAACCATTCGGGTTATACACACTTAAGGTGATGTGTAGTGGCAGGGTGATAGTGAGATGAAATGGAGGACCTACAGTTTAACGTGAAATCCAAACCACGATGGAGGCCTCGCATTCCCCACATTCACAAGTTGTGATTAATACACGTCTTGTCAGAGGTGAAGAAAGGGTTTGGCAATCAGATAAATCTGTGCCAGGACCGAGAATTGAACCCCGGACACCCAGTACAGAAGTCTGGCACCTTATCCCTAAACCACTAGGTCACCTCATTCTTGTGTGACCGCTGAGGATGGGAATAATTGAGGTCCGGTCTGCTAAGGGTGGGTTTTCCTTAATTGTTTCCCACTCAAATGTGGGTGTATTACTTCTAAAATGCTTCATACCCGTCCCTACCCCATTAGAGTAATTATCATATTATATACGTAAAATATAAACAGGTATAATACCCTATAAAATATATATTATTCTTCCCCCCTTTTTAACTACCTTTCTTAAAGATATAATTTAAGAGGAAATATACCCACATTAGCGTGTAGTGAGACTATAAAGTTCATTTAGGAGAAGAAACACCCTCGGTATTCCCGAACCGGAATTCAAACCAAGACCTTTCCCGTCACCAGAAAGCCATTACAGATTAGGTTGACTCCTTAGCCCAAGTGCTCATCGATGCCAGTGACCTGCCGTGGAATGTTTCCAGGTTGAGCAGAGCTTGTTAAAACTGAACCTATAATGTTTTTTAACCACTCGCTCTCCATTTGACCAATCATGCATAAGTTCTATTCTACATCCCTCACACGGGAATATATTTCCGTTGATACCTGTCCAATGAATATTCTAGCGAGTGCTTAGAACAATTATTCACATATACAGTTTAAAGTTTAAACTAACGTTCTTTACTCTAGCAATAATTCACGTCACGCCACGCGTGGGTCGTAATGATATTATTCAGTTTATGACATATAACTGCGTGTTAGAAAGCCAGTCCTTTCTCGTCTAATCATAAACATCCTTATCGGTTGAATATATTTAGTATCCACAAAGCTTTGGGTTATCAGAAGGACCTGAACTTGTTTACTGCAAACATAAAATGGGAAAACGCACCACATTACGACCAGTAGGTATACTATAGTTTGATTCTATTATGAAAGACCTTTAAGAAAAAACAAAAAAAATATCAAATTTAATAATACTTTATTACATTTTTAGCGTTATTTTTTAGGTATTGCTACTATATCTCAAAATTTAACGCTGCAGACCACATGATTTGACGTGTGAATACATTAAAGAGGGCTGCATTTTAAAGCATTAAGACGCACTGGAGGCGTTTAGAAATCACGGAATATTTAAGAATTGGGTTAAGATTTTAAAATATATTTTCAACAAAATGTGTTCTAGAACTGTCAGCAGGTTTCTGAAAAGTTAGAATTTTAAGAGGGGAACTTAATGTTTGTTCAACAAAGCTCTACGCGAAAAATTATAATTCTGAAATTAAAGTAAAAATTAAAAAAAACTTTATCTATATTTCCCCTATCAAATAAAGACATGTTTTTATAGTTACACAACAGAAAATGTTAAGATAATGTTGAATTGTTTTATGGAGGCTTTTTTTACCGCGCATTTTTAACAATAATTTTTCTTATAGATTAAACTTTTTAACTGGTCAGAACTTTTGCCTACATTTTAGTATAAACAATGTTTTAAAATATTTAACCACTTCATAAATAATCTAGAATTTCTACACAACTGCAGGTAGTTTAAGTAATTTTTTTAAGTTAGATATGGTCCTTCTTACCAAAATTCTACTTTTAACTGGATTTTTAAATCTATTTTATTGTAGTTATTTAACTTTCATTTTCTGATCTACCTGATTATATCAGCACAACTAGAATTTTTTTGAGAGAAAGAGAAAGATTCTACCAATTTTGCTGGGAAAGGTATTTTCACATACCTTCCCGGGTTCTTTTACATGTCACAATCAACATGAGACAGATGGCATCAATTACTTCTCCTCCGAAAAAAGTTGTGCTACGGAGTTTTATCACTCAAGAAAAATCCGAGAACCCAGGATGGATTTGAACACATGAATACCGTGTCTTGAGACGAGTACTTTATATACTGAGGGTGATTTTTCCTAAATGGTTTCCCAGTTTTCTTCCACGCAAATGTGGGTAGAATACATTTAATATGCTTTCTTCTTCATTTATATATATATATATATATAGTTATACTACACATATATCACAATTACTCTAGTAGGGATATATATATATATCCCTAATAGAGTAATTGTGATATATTTGTAGTATAACTTTTAACATGTAAGAAGCGGCGATAAAATAAAAAGTTAACAAGCCGGTTGGATTTTTTTTTATTCATCACGTATCTATTTACATTCTGTGGTTTATATGAATATATATATATTAATCACGCTAATTTTGTATGGCTTAGGAAGGTTGATTTACAGAAAATTTACCTTATATTGCGTGGAAAGAGAATGGGAAGAAATTTAATTAAACAACTTAATACGATGATGACACTTTAAGAAAATATGACACCTTATTTGGTTGGTGAGCAAGTCATTACATACTATATCAATGGAAACAAAACGATGCCAGTGTTCACGCAGTCTAAGAAGTAAGGCTTACAACAAACAGGATTGTAAGTGAGAAATTTAATATAGATTTGCTAATTCAGGTGCGCTTCCTCGTCATACAGACCACTTAACTTAGACAGTCAAAAAACTTTGATATTAAAAAAGTATAGACTGGAGATATAATTTAATAAAATAAAGAATATTTTTTCATTTTCTACCGGTATCAACAAATTGTATTGTACAAACATTCAAGTCCAAATTCATATAAAATGTGTTTCCATAGTAAACACCATCCAGATTATTACCCCACCAATCACAGTCTAAAATTCCCCGTCAGCTTTTGGTTATATAAAAAAAGCTCCACAAATCTTTTAACACATAAATAAAGAGCCCGGCATAAAGTGGAGGAAATGTGTCACATCTACACTCCTCATCCTATCAACTCGAACCTCCCCGCGGGGGTATGGAGGGGAGGGGCTGGTTTCACACGGGGGAGCACCAATACAATGTTTCTCAATACCATTCCAGTTCGTTGTCACTGTTGTATATATATATATATATATTTATTATTCTTTTATTTCCGTCCCGCTCAACAATAGATCAACACTCTAACACTGTTGTAGACTCTTTCACTACATCAATATACTTTATTTGCACACCCCATCCCTACAGAGTCATTGAAGGGTAGGGTGGAAAACAGTGCTAACGGCCACCAATATTTACAACTACGTCTGCTTTACGAGTTTGTTTTTATATATTTAACAAAAAAGAATATAATTCCTATGCAGGCTATGAACATAAATTCGGTACATAACAAACAAAACAACCAAGCTCCTATTTATTACTTTAATATACAAAGTGTAGTGGAAAGAAATTAAGGTTAAGACCTGTATTTTCGCATTTTTTTATGACAAAAAATAAGTTTTTTTGCCAAAATGAATTAAATATCACTTCAGTAGATGTATTCATATTAATTTTATAGTTATAGTAAATTTAATCATTTTTGAATATCTGTCATGATAATCGCGTAATTTTACCAATACTTTCTCTTCAATTAAATGGTTTTTGGACAAATACTGCGTTGCTTATGACAGATAATTTCAAGAATGGGTGAGGTTAGTGTGCATATAAAGTTAGACCAAAATATATCTAAATAAACAATATTTTATGTATTTTTCCCCAAAATAATTTTTAGTCATTAAAACTGAAACATTAAAGAACTTAAGTTGTATTATCTTCAGTTTCATCTTAACTAAATGGATGACTACAATCATCGTCTTTCCGGCAGTCGAAACCGGTACTCTTAATTCAACAAGCAGACGTTCTTCAGACTAATATAAGGCGCAGTAATTAAATAATTTAGCGATGTATCCTACCTGTGACGTGTTTGCAAAAGGAAGATAGAATTTCCCAACTATGGTATATTTTCGTTTTACATAAGCATACAATGATACAAAAATATTATTACAACATCACGCAAATTAATTAATATTTCACCCACTTCAGGGGCTAAATGGTGTAAGGCAAGAGTGTAAAACTTTTGTGGTAAAAAGGGACACACCAAAAATTGAAAATACGGAGGAGGTAGAATTTAAAAAAAAAAATCAATACTTTCACCATCTTTAAACTAAAAAAAACTATTTTAAAACTCTTCTTACAAAAATTATAATTAAGATTAAATAAAATTATCTATAATTATTTTAGCACTGCGTCCCACTACCCGTTCGGTTTATACACTTGTGTACTAATTATGCTAATGGTTTTAGGGATGAGGGTTATATTTATAGCAAGT
>CABFOV010001790.1:25639-66038 GCA_902141375.1 Timema poppense | reverse complement strand
GTTTGTTCTGTTTGTTTCATTTGTCTACTGTCCACCCCGTGTAGCTCGCGGTGTATAATAGATACGACCGGGAAGGTAGATCAGTGCGTGAAATATTCATGGGGCTGAGCCAGCTCAGGAATGAAGAGCGAAGTCGTACAAGACGTGTGAGGTGGGGGAAGGGGGGTGGGAGATCTTCTCTCTGTACGCCTGCACATTCCCTCCTGCCCCGTTCATCCGCGCTTGTTGCAGGGAACCTCACCCCTCTTTTGGTCCCTACATGACCCACGTATGTTCTCTCTTTCACACACACACACACATATATATATATATATAGCTGGACAAGCGTGGACAGACACATACTCAAATAGCGTGAGAGTTGAATCGTTAACAAATCTCCAGGAAAAAAAAGTCCTTCAATGAAATTTGGAAAGTGTTCTACTTATTTAAACGAAATGGATGCTCTCGAAAATATTCCAAGTTTTAAAGTTTAAATTTCAGTTTAAAATAATCAGAAAAATTATAAAATGGTTTACAATAAAGGAAAAATATCGAGTTCAGTCTTATTTTCAGTCACACACACACTCCGATTACAGCACTTGATGGTTGAATGTGTTACTAACGTCGGGTCTGATGTAGACCAAATGTTAAAACTTGAATATTATTATCAAAGCCTGAGCGAATACATTCCCATCTCCTGGGAATTAATTATCTTAACAATGTACAGGGAAATGTTTATTTCTAATTGTGGGTTTTTAGCACCCCGTTTAACTATCTGTTCAAGTTATACGCACGTGCACTAATTACGCTAATAATTTATGTATGAGAAAGGTTGAATTTACAGGAAGTGTTACCAAATTTACGTCGGGGATGGGGAAAGTGGAGAACCATTTAGAAAGAACCTCGCTCAATGAACCCAAGTGGGATTCGATCCCCAATCTCTCTGTCATCGGCAGTCGAGTCTATAACGAGAGTGATGCCTTAGACCATTCGGCCACTGAATCATGTAGCTGTGTTATTATCATAATGTATGTTTTGTGGCACAATTATTAATCTAGTAACTTACCCGTATGAATGACTAAACTGTTAGACTGGTCCGTCCCAAGTATAAGAGGGGGGGAAACATTAAATGAAAACCACCCTCCATACACTTATAATCTCCACCTCACCACCGGAAAACCTAAATTATTTTGACTTTTAGGAAGGTCACGTACCACCGTGCGCGAGTACCCACAAGACAAACCACGCACGCAACCCGTCTACTCCCACCATTAGTTCGCCCAGATGGAATTCAAACCTAGGCCCTATACATCTCCATCATAAGGTATCTAGTGTACCCCAATACTAATGCCTTAGACTTTCCGAGCACCAAATATCACTCGCTCTGTATAATCAAAAGGTAGTTATAAAATTATAACCCAGACTCGTATCTAACGAGTTAAAGGCGAACAATAAAGGCCGACACGTCAATAAATTGAACACGTAGTGGAAGGGAGAAAAGGGGTTAATTTTTAGAAGGTAATTTCACCCTTTTGTTGAGTGAAGTAGGGGTCCAATTTATAAAAGTCGTAAGACGGAAGCATTCTAGTTGACATGCGAGTGGGGAATTACTGGCCGACACCCGCGTGACACACAAAACAAGGCTGCCACACTAAATGAACGAAAATCACTAAAATCACGCTCCAGGGTCGTTTTGAAGCACGTGTCAAGTTTTTTTTTTAAGAATGAGGTAGATATTTACTTACTGAAGACATCAAAAGGCCGATACGGAAATTAAAAAGAATTTAATCGACTATTTGCTAGTTTTGCAACAAATTTGTGTGTTTACTATACAATTATTTTAGTTTATTAAAAATTTGTAAATTATGTCCTCATATTATAAGTCCTACGTTTGCGTAAGCATTTTATTACAAATTATTCTCAAAGAACATAATATAATATTCAAAATAAAATGTTACTTTAGTTAATTAATACCACTTTTTTCTCCTAAGCTTTGATTTGATTATCAGTTCATTCAGTTTTCCTAAAGAAATACAACAAGATAGTAGCTTAAAATGTTCCTTTGAGAGATATTAATTTGTTCTGGTCGTGTTTATCAATCAAACCCACCGATAGCTTAAATGCTAAAGTTATTAATTAAACTATTGACTATATAACCGCCGATGGTAAATTTCAGGTTAAAAATCTTGGTCGGATAAAACGGCGGGTAATTTAACAAATTAGATTTTGTGCTGTAATTTTCAAATTTTTTCTTCACGATAAAGTTGGTTCACTTCCTCCAAGTTATCCTCTCAATCTCTTATACTAAGGCGTCAATAGTCATATTTAAATATGTAATTAATAATCGCTAAGCAAATGTATGTAGGATTATTTAGTTTTTTCCATAGTCTGTGAATAATATGAAAATAAAGAAGATGAATGTCCTTGTTTTAAAGCTACTTTTATTAAATAGCACTCACGTGAATAGTAAAGACTTACAACGAAATAAAATTGAGTCAGACAACGATGAGAATGGTTTTAAATTAATTCGGTAGCACTAGAATGTAAAATAGGCTATTTATTAGCTTCAGTGCGTAACAACAACAAATTTTCACTGGATTTGGAATAGAGTGCAAAGTAAGAATGAAGCACTCTATTTCAGGGTTCCGTAAACGGTGTACTGCGGCGGCGAATTACGTTTCCCGTGCGGACACAACCGAACGTAGTTGGTACGCGTGGCAGCCATGCGTCGTTCGTTCTTACTTACTCGTAATTACTAATATTTTTTCAAGACATCCAACAAAATAAAAAGCTTTCGCGTTAATTTAAAGTTATGGTTTACCCAAATTCCTATTGCTTTTAATGAAATGTTTCCAGAATTTTAAGAAAACGATAACGGGGAAAAAAAACTTAAAGCTTAAGTCTTGGAACGTTTAAAATAAATACAGGGGAAAAATCTGTCTATAATTTCCTAATTCTGATTTATTGTACAATCGTTGAATTGGGTCCGTAACTCATTTTCTGCTTCCATGGCGCGTACCCAATACAAATATGTGCCGCAAAGAGTTAGGCTTTGTAAACTTATAAGGTTTTCGGAGCACTTGAACGTGATGATGAGCTATGATGAGAATCTAACTAAATGAAGGTTAAGCTAGATATCTACTAATTTAAATTTGAAAAATACTTTGACAACAAAAGATAAAAACTTTAAGATGTCAAAACTGCAAGAGAAAAACATTAGATATAAAAATGACAAATCAAAACGATAAGTGATCAACACGGCAAAAGATCAACATGGAAATAGATTAACATTATAAGAGATCAACACGGTACAATAGTATATTTATTAATAGTCAAAACTCCAAACAGCAACAGAGTAAGAAAGTAAGAAATCAACATTGTAAGAGATTAAAACGGCCAAATATAAACATTATAAGAGAACAAAATGTCAAGAGATAAACATTGCAACATATCAATCAAAAAACTAAGAGATCAAAATGAAAAAAAAAAAATTAACTTATATATCAACATGGCTATAGATAAGAATTGCGATATCATCAAGGGAAGTGCAAACAGCAAGAGAGCAAACCAACACGGGCTCAATAAGGTAAGAGATCAAACCGACAAGGGATCAATTCGGCAAGAAATAAAACCACACTGGATCAATACGGCAAGAAATAAAACCACAATGGATCAATACGGCAAGAAATAAAACCACAATGGATCAATACGGCAAGAAATAAAACCACAATGGATCAATAAGGTAAGAGATCAAACCGACAAGGGATCAATACGGCAAGAGATCAAACCGACAAGTGACCAATACGGCAAGAGAGAAAACCGACAAGGGATCAATACGGCAAGAAATAAAACAAGGGATCAATACGGCAAGAGATCAAATCGACAAGGGATCAATACGGCAAGAAATAAAACCACAATGTATCAATACGGCACGAGATCAAACCGACAAGGGATCAATGCGTCAAGAGAGAAAATCGACAAGGAATCAGCACGTCAAGAAATCAAAACTAAGATAGCAACATGGTAAGAGATCAAATTGGTAACAAGCTGATGCTTGTTTTAATCATTCCTTATAGCTAAGTCTTATCGCATTCATGCACCTCTTCCCCTCTTCCTCCCTCTAAGCACTTGTCTTCATATATTCTTGGCGAGGAGGGTAGCGCGGATATGCCTTACCCTACGCCTGTCCCATAATTCACCACGATTAAAAAGCAAATCGTGCTGTAATATTTTAGCTTCCCCCTGACGCTGTGTAAGCAAGCTCAAGTTAACTTGAGATACGATCAAGTAGCCAGTAGATTGCCAGTGGCGGTACAGAGAGAGGTTACAAGGGGGTGAGCTGAAGCAAGCTTCAGATATACTCCAGCTATCACTTACTGGGGCTATCATGACAAATGTTATCGAACGATCAAATTCTTAAACTCTCAAACTACTGCATACTATTTCTCTCTGAGGCAACGGAGGAGAATAAGACGTTAGAACTCGTATTGCACTTTCCTACCGCTGACAGAGAGGTTTTTCACATGAGATTTTCAATTTTGCGTTTTCTTATCCTCTACACGCAGAGGTGGGTTAATTTTATCTAGGTAGTCCTCATCTTTACCACATATGTTAATATTATTTTAAATATTACTTTAAAGATCTAGGCTATTAATGGCTTAATTTAATGTGTAGGCATGGAAAGGTAGTTTAGACGGAATGCACCCGCATTAGAATAGAGGAAGGATGGGAAAAACCACCACCAGTGCACCCGGATGAGATTCAAGCCTCAACATCATATAACATGTAACCACCGATGAGGGTTTTAGTCATTAGAAGTGCTTTTTTTTTCAACGTATGGCACATATAACTGGGAGGGACTTTGATATCCAGGTTATATCGCCTTATGTGTAGACTACAAGCCACCTTGCCGTACCCACAATGAGATGACGTGATGATGGTTATTATTAAATTGTGGAGCCAGTGTGAGTCTGAAACTAACTTAAGCCTAATCAAACAATCCCTGGTACCCGTTAGAATCATTCCCCTCAAGGGAAAATGCCTAAGGTACCATCCGGGAATCGAACCTGGGACTCCTAATATCATAGTCAAGTGCTCTGACCACTACATCACGGGGCCGGTTAGTGCTTGTGTTGAAATTATATAAAAAAAAACTAAACAAAAGCTTTGTGAAATAAATACGTTCTACAATATATTGTGGCTACAAATTTTTTTAGGGTCACATTGTATGGCTCTTAATGTATAATCATTCCCAGAACTAATCTTTAGAATTACGTAGAAGGTCTGTTTAGGAAGAGTTTACAGTGAAATAGTTTTCTTGCTTTTAAATATATATATATAAATATATATAAATAATTTACTTAATTCAGTGAATGCATGAATGCTATTATGAAAGGGGTTACTGGTGTGATAGAAAGTGGTCGACGTCTCAATAAAAGGTCTTGATCTATAGATTTACACAAAAATAACGTATATACACGCTTAGGTGCCCAAATAGTTGAAGTTCGAATCCCTGTCGGGTGTACTGAGGGTTTTTTTACCAAATGGTTTTCCACTATACCTCTACGCAAATGCGGGTGGACGTCATAAAGCCTCAACCATCCTTATTCCTACGTAGTAGGATGACTTTATTATTCATGAATATATATACTTTATACGGTAGGAGAGGTTTTAACTGATAGCTAGCATAAAGTACTTTATTTAAAATATTGTCTGAAAATCACTAATGTCAACCTATTAAGAAATATTTATTATTTTCTTAGTTACACTATATTATCTATAAAAAGTTTTAGCAAACGATTCTAATTATACTTCCTTAAGGGTTACTGTATATTTGGCGTTTTCGAAACTTATTGGAATAAAAAATATAGTAATCAAAATTATCGTGTATATTTATTTGCAGTTGTAGCAACAAGAGATATTATAGTACATAAAATTACTTTATTCAGTGAATGCATGGATGCTATTATGAAAGGGGTTACTGGTGTGATAGAAAGTGGTCGACGTCTCAATAAAAGGTCTTGATCTATTAGATTTATACAAAAATAACGTATATACACGCTTATGTGCCCAAATAGTTAAAGTTCGAATCCCTGTCGGGTGTACTGAGGGTCTTTTTTCCCCAAATGGTTTTCCACTATACCTCTACACAAATACGGGGGGACGTCATCAAGCCTCAACCATCCTTATCCCTACGTAGTAGGACGACTTTATTATTCAGGAATATATATACTTTATACGGTAGGAGAGGTTTTAACTGACAGCTAGCATAAAGTTCTTTATTGAAAATATTGTCTGAAAATCACTAATGTCAACCTATTCAGAAATATTTATTATTTTCTTAGTTACACTATATTATCTATATAAAAAATTAGCAAACGATTCTAATAATACTTCCTTGAGGGTTACTGTATGTTTGGCGTTTTCTAAACTTATTGGAAGAAAAAATATAGTAATCAAAATTATCGTGTATATTGATTTGCAGTTGTGGCATTAAGAGATATTATAGTACATTAAATATTAAACTAAAAAATATTATGGTCCCACTTGTATTTTGTTATAAATGGCCACCAAAATAAGAGGTTTTTTTATATAACTTAGAGATAGAGCCAAACAAAATATTAGTTTCAAAATAAAACTTTGTTAACAGCGCATGAACACAATCTAAAACAGTTTGTATGACGTAATCTATTACCCTTATTTCGGTTGTTTGGCCATCATAATTTAAGAATAGAGCTCAGTATTTCAGAAGCTTCAGAAGATTTAGAAGCTTGTTAAGTAAACCACCTACCCCTATATCCCAAAAATGAAACATCCAAATGGTTATTTTCATGAGTTCGTGTTTCAATAATATAAAAACGGTTAAAAGATAAACATAATTAAAATCAAATTGTTTGTTCTGAAGGTTTTGACTGCCAAAAGTGACAGTATATCTGGTGGCTTTCCTTGGCTTTCACCCCCTTTCCTAGGTAGATAGGGTATAGTATTGCTTTACTTTATAAATATAGAACCTAAAGCGAGCTTAAAACAGAGTCAAAACGAGTCGTGGTTAGACTATGGCTCATATTTGAACAGTCTGGGATAGAAAGTACACACGCGTATCAAGATTAACTACACGTCTACTTGAAATTTATGTGGTCACATAAAGTAAACACATCTTAGAGAAATTAGCTAAGTTAAGAGTGTTTTTATAGACCAGAAATATATTAATAGTCGAAAAGTCAATGTTTATTCATTGACATACATGTAAGAATTCAAACTGTGCTAGGTGTGCACCTAATTACTTGGTTCCGACACAGGTAGGTCAAAGGTTCCACTCCCCATAGTTTTGACGACGATTTGTAATTTACTCAATTTGTTTAAACATTAATTCACTTTCTATGGCTAGTACTGGTACTTGGTATTTGACCCCACCATTATATAATTTTATGTAATATAGTTAAAGTAAATATATGTATACTAAAAAGACCGCAAGGGAGGCGAAGAAAAAGATAGGAGGAGAAGATAACAGAAAGTGTGCACGTTGAGAGGAGAAGAATGAAAGCAATTAAAGGAGGAAGAATGGTGGAAGGATAGAGGAAGATGGAGGCATTTCACTAAACAGCCATAGGATGGAAGCAGTTGTTGATTGATGATGATGAAGTTAAGGTCGCTAATATAAAACCCACTAGTACAAAATCAAATTTAATAGATTTGCCACTATTTTCTTTATACACATTCCCCTATGTTCTAAAATTTCCAGAAGGAATTCCTATTTTCCAGACACATTAGAATAGGCATGTAAAAACTTGCTCCTCACAGCCGCTTGCATAATGATCAACCCAGCGTGGAACTTATTATGACTAACCATCACGCAATGTTTTCCAGAAGGAATTCCTATTTTCCAGACACTTTAGAATAGGCATGTAAGAACTTGCTCCTCACAGCCGCTTGCATAATGATCAACCCAGCGTGGAACTTATTATGACTAACCATCACGCAATGTGACCCTATAGCTCTTTTTATAAACTTCAAGGAAATACAACCTTTTGAAATTTGATATTTGTGAGTTTGGCATAATTATGAAAGTTCTGAAAGGTGAGGTTGATGCACAAAATCTACTATCTTCTACAGAGATAAATACAATTAAAAAAATTGAATTTATGCACCAAATGTGCTATGTTTAGCAGAACATGCATATGTTAACATTTTTTTTTTTTCATATGAAAGGGAATAAATGTCTTGGTGATAGAGATATCAGTTTTGTAACAAACATTTGTCAACAATTTTACCATACAAATGACTTTGGCATAAGATTTAAAGCCAGAAAATGACGCCATTATTGCCAATAAAATATTTTAAAACTTCTATAGAAGAAAAGTAAAGCATTTTTTTTTATAACCGTGACTTATTTCCCGTTTTAATCTGGTAAGGATTCTCGTTTTATATAAAGGGACCTTTTTTTTTTAAGATAAAATGTTGGAATTATTTTCATATAAAATGATGACGATACAAAATAAATTAATGCAACCCCCTCAGTATTTTAAATTGCAATGTGGTCCTTCTCAAATAAGTTTTATCCGACTGCCTTGGAGAGTTTTATGGAGAAAAGAAAAAATCATCTTAAAAGTGACTAGTGTAAATAGTTAATTGGTTAGAACAAGATTATTACAAACAATAATGCGTCTTAGTACCCTTGCAGGTTACATGCAACAGAACTACTTGAGCTTGATAAGGACTATATATATGCATTCATTACTCAAATCAGTGTTTCAGGAAGAAAATGAGAAACGTATTATGATAAGACATGTATTCCAATCCAGCATGGTTATATTTTAATTTCTATTTCATACAAAAATGAATTAGTGTTTTCAAATAAATCTACCAAATTAAAACAATTTATAAGATGTTTTAGTTGTTTTATGTCAAATTCCCGTGTTTCCCCTGACATTTTCCCAACACAAATAAAACCCTGATGATTGGCAACAATGAACCGAGTAAATCATATACATGGTGGCTCAAATATCACACTCTATAAAAAAACAGAGTAAAAAATTGATGAAATATTAATTGTTTGTTTTTTATATTCTTTGACATTAGCGTACTAATTGAGTGTTTGCGTGTACAATATTACACGAATGTTTTTATATCTGATCTGTATTATTTTAGTTTATTTGGGATATTTAACATACACTTTATAACCAGAAATGGCATGCGAGTGCACGATCTTCAAACTAATTTAACCTATTACAGCAGTGTAAGATACGAACTTTGGTCTTCTTTTAGAGCGTAGATGATTTACAGAATAGTTCCTTAACATAACAATCCTCGGTCTCGGCACAGATTTATCTGATTACCAAACCCTTCCTTCACCTCTGACAAAACATCTTGTGAATGTGAAGAATGATAGGCCTCCACCGTGGTTCAGATTCCACGTTAAACTGTAGTTCATCCATTTTATCTCACAATCACCCTACCATTACACATTACCTTAAGTGTGTATAAACCGATAGGGTAGTAAGACGCGGTGCTAATAATAATAATAATAATAATAAAATAATGTAGCCAACATTTGGGTCAAAGCTTGGACAAAGTTTTGTGACTAAAACTAAATAGTTTACTTTCGTGTCCTGCCTGGCCAACGTCTCCTCAACGGGGTGGGTTTGTTTTGTGTCCTGATCTTAATAATGTATTTGTGCATCGTGGCCAACTCTCTTTTGGCAGGTTATGTTTGCTTTGTGTCCAAAACTAGATATTGTGTTTGTTCGTCATGGCCAACTCCCTCTGGGCAGGGTAAGTTTGTTGTGTGTCCAAAACTTTTGATATATATTTTTTAATAATTCATAATTTATGCAATGTTTGTTTTTCAAGATTATTTTTATGATTAATCGATAAGTCCGGTTCCAGAAGCCTCAGTAATGTTTCATGTTTGCCAACCTACCGACACATATGACGGATTGACCTGATGTGGTGTACACACATCTGCACTAGCAACACATTTGTTGCAGTAGAGCAAACCGATAGAGTTATAGAAATCTGGTCATGTAAACACAAAATATTGTTTCATGAATGTCATAGATTTTAAAAAATGGATATTTTTTCATGTTCCCTCAATATGTTATCTATACTGTTTTTGTTAAATTATAAAAAGAGATACGTTACGTTTATCACATTATTTTACAGTCCTGTTGTGATAACACCGAAGCAAAATTAAATGATACAAATATTACTAATACATACAAACATATATACAAACATATATACAAACATATATACAAACATACATACTAACATACATACAAACAAACATACAAACAAACATACAAACATACATACAAACATACACAATAACATACACACTAACATACACACTAACATACATACATACACACTAACAAACATACATACATACATACATACATAATACTGTTCCTTTGCGGGGTGCATATAGCTAAAAACCACAACAGAGTACTTAATATATCCTCAATAACTTTCTCCACACTTCCCTATTAATATAATGTATAATATCTATAATATGTATTACTAATATATGTTTTTAATATCAAAACATCTGTCTGGCACCCTAGCTCAGCCGGTAGCATGCCTACCAACTGAGTTAAGGATAAGGGCCTGGCACCGATTTCCAGTGACCGAAAAATGAATCATAGGTGACATTGCAGCTTTATCTTCTACAAATATGATTTAACAACCGGCAGACCTGGTTTTGTGCCTGTTCTATAATTAAGTTAATATAAGTCATTTTTCAATATTGCCAGTAGTTTCAGAAAGTGCACGTTAAATACCCGAAATAGTACATACATTGTATTATACAAATTTTATTAAAATTGCCAACACATTTTTGGCGATGAGTTTGTTTTTTAACGGAACTGGTGAACTAATTACAATTCGTGTTGAAATTAGTGTATTTAATAAAAGTGTGTTTGGGTAAGATATACACGTATTATGCTCAAATTCTCAATATTATTTCATCTAAAATCTTCTAATAAATACAAATTGCCTGAATATTATATATCATAAAATATTCATGATTTAAAACTAAATTATATGCAGAGCTTATATAATACAATTTATTAAAAATTCATAAATCAAATGGACACTTTCTATTGACTAAAGATAATGATTAAATAGTTCAAATATAAAGTGAAAGTGTTATAACCGTGAACATTTTCAACCTTGAGATTATAATGAATTTTTAAATTTTATGTAACTCCAAGCCCCAAATTTGATTACGGGTAGTGTACAAATTATTATTTTATTAAATTCGAAATGTTTCGAGTATGGCCTCAATTATTTTGTTTAAAATATTATCTGGTGGGTTTTTGACATGGCGAACTAAAATTTTTACGTGTTTTTGGGGGTTAAAACTGATAAAGGGTATTTTATTATCTACAGATTCTTTTTAAATTTGAAATATATTTAAACTTGATCTGATGGGCTAAAAGTTGTATCTTGTAAGCTTTTTACAACAAATGGGTTTATACATTTTCTTTTATAAAATTGTATTAAATGGTAATTTACAGATTACTGATATTTTAAACAAATTGGATTTTTTTAAAAATATATAATCATAATGATATTGAAAATATGTAGGACTATCTGGGAGCTATTTTACATGATAAATAATAATTTAAGTTTAGTTTTACAAAATAAATTAACTTAAGGGTAGTTTACTTAGACACATTTTGAAAAATTTAAATCTTTCCAAAATGGCCCTCGAGACTTAATCGAGATGGGTGTCTGAGTATTGGTTTTCATGATAAATAATACATTTTTAGTTTTACAAATAATATAAATAATTGGGGGTAATTTACAATTTTTTTTTAGGAAATCTTACTTAAGGGCAGTTTATTTATTTATTTATTTAGCACCACGTCTTACTACCCGTTCGTGTTAAACGCTTAAATACTAACTACGCTAATGAATTAGGAGTTGGGAAGGTTAGGTTTAGAGAAAGGGAACACGCATTTGCATGGCGGGAGATTTGAAAAACATTTATGAAAAACCACCCGCAGGTCACCCGGTCGAGATTAAAACCTTGATCTCCCCATATTCAGCAGTCTAGTTTACTTAAGGGCAGCTAGCTGAAAACCTATTTTAGAACACTTTGTTACATTCTATAGAATATATTTTTTTTTAAATGATTTTGACGTATGGTTTATTTATATATAAGAAATAACCTTATGCCCCTCCTTTTAATCAACTTTCCTATATTTACGAGTTAAAGCAATTGAAAGAATGTATGTGTATTTTTTAAACATATATTATATTGTTTGTAAACAAATTCTTTTAAAATGTAATCCAAAGCGTTGTTAAGAAATCGTATTTAATATATTGGAGTTATATGTTTTCTTACCTTCAAATTCTAACCTCAGCCCGCAGTCCTAGATCCCCCGTTCCCCTATACCTTTCCTCCTGTTGGAAACACATGTGCACCGCTAAATTTCCCTGGAATACTTCATGTTTTTCATTAAGCCCACATGCGTACATCACCTGCAGCACCCCTTCCTCCACGCTGTTAATAAATGATTGGCTCCCGTGTTTACTCGTAGAAGGAATCTGTTTGCATACGAGATGGCGGTACCCGGTGTCTTGCTACCGGGAAGACGTGTTTCATTACCACTGCATCGCCGACAGAACAAATGGCGAATTAACCTCGAAATTAGGTCATTCGTAGCACACAGTAAAACCAAGGATGCGAAATAAAATTTTATTAGGGTTGGCTTTCAGTCTATTATTCAGAGTGGATTGTTTTGAATGTAATAGCTTTTATTACTATCACCATCGACATGGCGTGTAAATTATCATGATCATGTTTTGGGAGGGAATTAATTTTAATGCTCATTCGCCTAACACTACCACCATAGCACAACTCTGTGATCACGTGGGATTATTGTCAGGCTCATTTAGTTGGGTTCACCGTGACAGTGAGGTCGGAGTTCGACTACTTACTGGGTGTACTGAGGGATTTTTTTTCCTAAACAGTTGTCCACTCTCTTTTCATGCAGATGCTGGTATGTTTTATCAAAATTATATCGTTATTAGCATATTCTGTGTAAAATTGATATATGATACCAGTAGTGTATATATTATACAGTATATCTACGAACTAGTAGTAATATTCGATTAATAAATAAAAGAGTAACGTAAATTATAATATATAGTCTATCATATTACATAGTAATTATATATAAAATTTAATAAGAAGTAATAAGACATGGTGAAAAAATAAAACAAAACTGTAAAGTAATATTCACTCTAGTTTACAGATTAATGTACTATTGTAATATAATTATGTGACCTGTCTGTCTAGGGGTAGGGTGTAAGACTTCTGTAATGGGGGTCCGGGGTTCAATCCTCGGTCCCGGCACAGATTTATCCGATTGCCAAACCCTTACTTCCCCTTTGACAAGACGTGTATTAATCACAACTTGTGAATATGTGGAATGCCAGGCCTCCACCGTGGTTCGGATTTCACGTTAAACTGTAGGTCCTCCATTTTCATCTCATAATTACCCTACCACTACACATTAGCGTAAGTGAGCAAAACCCTAACGGCCAGTAAGACGCGGTGATGATGATGATGATGATAATAATGATAATAATAATAATAATAATAATAATAATAATAATGACCAAGCTCTCACGTGGTGAGATTCAAAACTCCATCTAATTATTGTTTCCATACTGTGACGAGCCGTGTCATGGCACGGAAACACTGAACAGGTTCTTCGAAGGATGCATCATTTCCAGCTTTGATGACGTTAGATGGCCTCCGTGGTCATTGGATTTATCAAACACTGATTCATTCTTATGGGGGTATTTAAAGGTGATGTTTTCTCAACGACTCCATGATATTGAAGACTTTAATATCAGAATTCTCCAAGAGATCGATGGCATTTCAACAAATTTGCTTCACAGCTTTTTCCAATCATTGCAGAAATAAATTGTGAATAATATGGGTTACATTGTTTTTAACTAGTAAATAATAACTTTGATTTCCAAAGGTTCTAAGAAACCTGTGAACTGTTTCAATTAATATTGTGTCTATTGTAGATTTCTCTATCTCATTTTTAAAATGGTTGGCCTTAATTGGATCACTCTGTATATGAGGATGAACCATCTTGGTCTTCCCACCCCCGCGCCCTCCACCTCCCAGTTTCATTGATACCGAACCTACAAAGAAGCAATCCCCTGACAATATTTTTCATCAAGTTCTCTAGAATAGCCCTACCTGTTCTCAGAACCTCCAAGGTTCCTCGGGGTCACGTGCGCGGGGGCACCGTGACGTCATCAGGGTCTGCTACACTCTCGTGTTGTAATTACAAGCGCTGAAATATTGGACGATGGACGTCCCACAGGAAACAAACTAATAGCGATACCTAGAACGGTGACCTGATTACTGTCTACATCCTACAACACGTGCTCACCAAAGGGTAGACTCTGTCCTTTACACATTGTCCCCAAAGGATGTTTGGTAGCGACGCGGACAGTCTTATTTTACATTTTTGTAAAATTATTATTTTTTGTACAGGTTTTACACACCTTTTTTGAGTTTTAAATTTGTCCCTAAATTGTTCGTCTTTTTTTATTTAGTTAAAAGTATTTTATATACAGAATGTCCCAAAAGTTACTTTGCGGATAACGTACCACGTACCACGTACCTCGTAACAGTTCTTCCTACAAAAGATGTTGGAGAGGTACTCCGTGGTCCTGAACACTTGTCTGGACACACATCTTCATATCATATCATATCATATCATATCATATCATATCATATCATATCAGAAGATTAGACATGTTCGTGTAGTTGATGAACCAGGTAAATGTATGTTAAATTGGAAGATAATAAAAAGTTGAAATTGTTACATAATGATGAACTATTTACCTTGTACTCAACTCCACAAAGGGTAGTAAAAGCTCACATATCACGGTTGGCAGACATGCAGCGTGAATGGAATAAAATAGAACTATGATCAAGGTGTTGATTGGAAAACAAAATGGTAAGAGACCAGTAGGAATATCTGGACGGGAAGATAACAATATAATGGACCTCAGGAAGAGGCGTTGTAATGAGGTGGATTGGATAGAGCTAGCTTTAGAGAGGGATAAGTGGCGTCCTTTTGTGGGTGCGGTAACGACTTCTCGAGATCCTAATACCATATAGATAGTATGTTAGTTATCTTCACGAAATCGCATGAATTGATATAAAACTAATATTAATACTAATGGTTATTATTATAAACATATCTAAAAATTGCACTGATTTTTTTAAAATGTATCTGTCAAACCTTATTGCCAAACCTTTCCAAGCCTTTAAGGGCAGTTTTACAGGTGCGTATCAATCCTATTGTATTTCTGTACATCTAAGTGATAGTGGTATAGTTAATTTAAATAGTGACTTAAACTATCTGATTAGAGGAAACATTATAAAGGATTTTTTTTTCCATGATTTATTACCCATTTTGGAAATCTGCAATAGATTGCAACTATGGGGTGGAGATGAGGAAGGTAGAATTAAGAAGAAAAGCACCCGTATATTTCTGGATAGAGAGAAATAGTGGCAAACAGTGTTGGAAAAATCCCCCTTAATAAATCCAGATGAGATTTTAACCATGCCCTCTCTGCCAGAAACCCAGACTAGACGATATTTACCGTTAGTTCACGTGTCCACCGATGTGGGTAAGTTTACAATGTACCGTGGCTAAAAACATCTTCGCCGAGTAACCTCCGCCAGCTATAAAAGTGCAGTTACACTTACCTCGATTAACCGGGAAACCAGCGCCGCTCATGGGTCCTCCAAGCACATCAACACTTCACTAACGCTAACAAGAAAAACAAGACTGTTTCCTCGGAAGGTCACGTAGTTCGGCTGACTCTACCCGAGTAGCGGACGCTGCGCAGGCGCTAAAACTTGGAGAAAGAAGCGCTCTTGGTGATCACGTGGTTTTCCCTGCACCCCGTATTATCTCCCTCTTGACGTTGTGCGCAGGTGCCAATGAGGGAAACTCACGCTAACTTGCTGATCGTGACATCATCGAACTTGTGTATCCACCCTCTCATATTTCCCCCACAGTGCAAATCAGAATATAAGCGTGCACCCGGCAAGGAGCAGTCACTCTTTGATGCTTTTAGGATGTAGGATCTTTCTACATGTAAGTCTACGTTATATTGGAAAAGCATTATATAATTTGTAAACTGGGGAACAGTTAAATTGTAACTTAATTATGTAAGGACGGATTTGGATTTGATTCGGTATATTTTTTATGAATAATTTTACTAATTTAGTTTTGTTGGGTAATTAGATTTGTTATGAATTGAGGCATTTTTTTGGACGTATATCTTTAAATTTAGATTCTATGGTAGTATAATCAAGTCAAGTTTTGTTATTTATTTTTGTAGGGTATATTGTGCTATTATGATTGGGGTCCTGCCTTACTGCGCTAGTCGTACTAAATGAAACTCATATATTTTGCTATCTTACTTTCAATTGTAACGCAAGGAGAATTTCGATTAATGTTTGTCGATCATTATTATACAATCAGTATGTGTAAGAGATATATTAAGCCTTTTTGTGTAGGTTTCCCCACCTCACGGGTAGTTGGACGATAATAATATATTTACTTATTTCTAATATAACCAGGTGTATAATTAGGAGCATATTCTTAGGAGGTGATATGGATAAGATAGGAAATGTGATACAAATAGACTTTCCAATATACGTGTTTCCCAACTTAAATTTCTTTTCAATAATTCTTCGCTCTATTTTAACTTTTAGCGCGTATATAAATTGGTTCTGTCAAATTATTATGAATGTACTTTATATAAATCTGTGCTGGGACCGGGGATTGAACCCCGGCCACCAGCACAGAAGTCTGACACCTTACCCCTAGACCACCAGGTCACCTACCTCACGGGTAGTTGGACGATAATAATATATTTACTTATTTCTAATGTAACCAGGTGTATAATTAGGAGCATATTCTTACGAGGTGATATGGATAAGATAGGAAATGTGATACAAATTGACTTTCCAATACACGTGTTCCCCAAATTAAATTTCTTTTCAATAATTGTTCGCTCTATTTTAACTTTTGGCGCGTGTATAAATTGGTTCTGTCAAATTATTATGAATGTACTTTATATTTGATTGTGCGTTTAATACTCAGGAAATCTATATTAATTTCTTGTACATAAATACATTTATTCTCTTCCCTGTGGATATTGTTGTCTATTGAGCATATCCCGCAAACTATAAACATAATATTGTTAACATTTGGATTATGAAAATAAAACGGCCTCTAGGCCAGTGTCTTCTTCTGTTCGGTTGCTACGCTTTTTACATCTAGCATACCCTTAAACTCCCGTTAACGTGTATAATTAAATATTTCATTTAGCTGATAGTTAAACATTTTAGTTCAGGTACTTGGGCTTTTGCATATTTGAGTGTGTATCAAATAAAGGTCCCTGGTGATCCACTTTATTATTGCCCTTGGTATTGCAACATCTTCTCTACAGAGAAGGGTTGAACAATTTGTTATTTTAAAATATTGATATCGAACTACAACCTACAACAGATTTGTGGGGAAAGAATTTTAAAAGTGCTCAGATATTTTCATTAAGAAGCGATGTATATTCAAAGAAAACTCAACTGGCTTAGCAAATTCAAATTGGAAGTGCCAAAGTTTTCGCTATTTAAAATATAATTTATTTAAATAAAGACTTATTTTGAGGTTATATTCTATTTTTTTAGAACGTTTATTTTTTCTGTTTTAAGGGAAGCATTTAAACTCCAAAATGTGTTTATAATTAATAAAGCAAAATTATAAACAGTTTTGTTTAGCAGATTAACCTATTAATTTAGTAACGTGCAAAGTAATTTTCATCAAACTGGTACAATGAATAGGGAAGACTGTACAATAGAAAGTAAATATAAATACTACAATCCTTATCAGGCAATTTCAACTCTATTTTAAATATTCACCGACTTAACTTTTTATTTGTAATAAAATAAGTGGAAATAACTAAATATGGTAATTTGTAATATGTACCCTTATATATGTGCGATGTACAGTACTTGTTATAAAAAGTTCAAATATTTATTTAAATAAAACACTGGGTCACACATTTCATGAGAAAATATTTAATCTCGTTAATAGACTGCGATGATATATTTCAACGTCACTTTATAGACACCATCATATAGTCCTAATACGCATTGTTAGTTTTCAAATGCATAGTCAATCAAACTAAATGTACAGAGGAAACCCCTCTGCTAAAAATAAGGATGAGCGAACGAGAGTTAAGGACAGTGTTTTTGCAGTTTTTATAGCAAAAAATTTTTGGGCAAAAATTAATTTATACACTATGACTCCAGTGGGAAAATAATTTAATTTTCTACACATGGGGATATTAACAGCCGTTGTTGAATATATGTCATGAGCATAGTAAGTAACTTTAGGTGAGTAACTATTTAAATGAGGAGAAAGAGTTTTCATTCAATTCCAGGACAACCTTGACAGATATTCTAGAAATGTTAATATCTCAATGTGAATAAAATTAGACCATGTTACTACCGGAGCATTATTATTTTTATTTTGGTAAAAAAAAAGGTTTTGCTATAAAAACTGCAAAAACACTGCCCTTAATTCGGGTTACCTATACTCTCACCTAAAGCTCTTCTTTCATTATGTGAATGTGTGTCACAAAACAAACTAATTTATTAAGAAATGTGATAATATAATATAATGCACATCATTAGTTACATACGTGTGTTCACACGACACAAGATAAACGGTTAGTTCGAATACTCGCCACAACTAAGTTAGTGCCTGTATGGTAATTATTCCATCCCATTTATGTATCTACATATTTATGTGGCCATCCTTCCATTACCATCTCTACTTGATCTCTGCCGCTGTCAACATTTATCTCAGGATGGCTTAGATGAAGGCATACCTTCATGATACTGTGGTAATTATAAATAATTACCAGTCTGGAATTGTTCCAAAAACAATGGGTCGGTTCACTGAGGCTGTATAGAGGAGTTCAGCACCTCCCTAATTAATAACTCGTTAGCGAAGTTTCATCCTTTATTCAGTAGTAATGCAATAGAAGTGTTCATTTGCGATTAAATTTGGTCTGAAAACTGTTTTTTCCTACCCGTAGAATTGATTACCTATCATTTTGTTTTTTTATTCTTTAATCGTATAATTTATCTTTATCAGTCCTTCTTCCTTTTTTATTTCAATTTAACGAAGTTAACAAGGTTAGTGAAGTGATTAATGAAGTTGAAAACAAGACAGAGGTAAGAAATCCAATACGTTTCATTTTAATAAACTTTATGAACATGATAATGATTTCGTATAAATTTTAATGCCCACCCTCATTTGTTTGTTTTTTATATTATTATTATAATTAGCACCACGTCTTACTACCCGTTCGGGCTATACACACTTACGCTAATGTGTTATGGTAGGGTGATTGTGAGATGAAATGAAGGACCTACAGTTTAACGTGGAATCCGAACCACGGTGGAGGCCTGGCATTCCTTGTTTTTATAAAAAGTATTAACTTTTAGTAATATTTATCTATCATTATCTTTATGAAATACACGGGAATTTTGTAGATATTTTGAAAATAATTTTTCTTTAAATACAAGAATATAACCTGAGAACTAATCAGACAAACATTTAGCTATTAAAAACAGTATTAAAGCAGATTTAATCATATTTAAAAATAGTATTTCCAAAAAATTAATAATTTTAATAATTGTAGATATTCTTAAAGCATGAATATGTTGCACTATGTGCGTAGCCTTCTGAAAACTTGAGAGGCTCTATCAAATAGTTAGGGTTTTTAGTCAAAATTAGTGAAAGATAAAATAATGTAATTAATTGAGTAGTAATTAAAAATAAGTATTATTATATATAATTTTTCATTAATGTTCGAAAAGATTTTTAAACGCTAAGAATACGTTATGCTTAAAATTACTTATCTTTTGATACAAAAAAAGAATTTTTATATATATTATTATTATTATTATTATTAGCACCGCATCTTACTACCCATTCGCGTTATACGCACTTACGCTAATGTGTAATGGTAGGGTGATTGTGAGATGAAATGGAGGACCTACAGTTTAACGTGGAATCCGAACCACGGTGGAGGCCTGGCATTCCTCACATTCACAATATGTCTTGTCAGAGGTGAAGGAAGGGTTTGGTAATCAGATAAATCTATGCCGGGACCTTGGATTGAACCTCGGCCGCCATTTTATATATAAATAAACTGTTCTATGTATCTTATATTATAGTGTATGTTTTTGTTTTGAAATATAAACATCCAAAACCATGTATCGGTGGTTTAGTCACCAAAATTATACATATTAATACAATATCTGAAAGTAAAATAATATATGTATCGATAATTTAGTCATCAAAAAACTACACACATATTCCTACAATATATAATATGTAAATATTTTAAGTTCAGAAATTGGATGCTTGTGAATATTTTGCACATTTTTGGGGACTAAACTAATGAAACTTTGCTTTGGGTGTATATTTAAAAAAAACTTTAACCTCTGGTGGAGCGAACGGTTACTAAAACTCGCAAACATTATTTATCTTACGAATAATACTCATAGTACATTATTTATTCATTTACAAGGTTATTATTATCTCCAAGTAAAAAAATACACGGGTTGTAGGGGATTACAAGACAAGTATTTCCATTTAATAAGCTTGGGGTCACCTTCTTCGGGTGACCACATGGTGTAAAGCGTCACCCATGTATTATATTAGATTTCCAATGACAGGGAGATCGGGGTTCGAATCCCGGTCAGGGTGTATTGGGGGTGGTGTTTCCAAAATAATTTTCTACTTTCCCTCCAAGTGAATACGGGTACAATTCCTCTAAGTTCAACCTTCCTCGTCCATAATTCTACTAGCGTCATTAGTACATATGCGTATAACTCGAACAGGTAGTAAGACTTGGTGGTATAAAAAACCTTGAGGTCATCGACGCCAAATGGTAGCACTACGAGACGTCAAAGTTGGCGTTATATGCACCTTAGAGGTAGGCAACTCATCATTCTTCAGGACATAACAAGGGGACTGGAGTGTAAATTATGACGAGTAACAGACATTGAATCGCTTTACCTCAGGTACCCATAAGGAATGTTTGATTCTTTCAAAGATATGGTTGTTGACACTGACAAAGGCCGATATTGAGGGCGCATAGGCCTCTTTACTGAGGAAATGAATTCACTTCTTATTCGGAGTTATGCACTGGCACAGAAAGTCTGTATATATATATATATATATATATATATATATATATAGTTTACAACAACTATTGCAGGTGTTACGTCACCGACCCTAAGAACATTACATGGAAATACGTATCTTTTTCATCCTCTACAGTCTGTATAATATTTTACCTAGATATATGAATAACCTTTATATATATATATATATATATACGTACTTTGAAAATCCAGGCATACAGCGCGTATTAGTAAGTATAATATCAGCATTTAAGTATATACCTATTTTTGTGGTTTCAAAGAGTAAAATGAAAAAATTTTGTTTATCACTTTAAAGCGTTAAAATAACAATTTTATTTATCATCATTCCTTAACATGAATTTGTAAACTCAATGGAAAAGAAATTATACTAACAAATATTTACTATGGTATTATGAGATAGTTACCAGCGCACACATTATTAGTATTTATTCTTAAATCAAGGTATATATAATGTATGACTTCGGGGAATAAATAGACTAAACTGAGTTTAAAATGTGGATCACTGATCCATATTTGATTGTGAGTTTTAATACTAGTTCATTGTTTTCCAAGAGTATAGTATGTTAGACATATACGTACTTTTTTTTAATGAATAATGATGTATCTTAGAGGTTTTTTTAGGTAAATCTTATATTAATTTTTATTTTAGGGATGGATATTTCTTATAAATGGAAATATCGAGAAATTGGTGTTTTACATTAATCTAAGCTTTAAAAGATATCTTTATTTTCATTTTTTATTTGATAATGCCTTTCTGATACAAGTAAAACCCCGCCCAAATTTATAATATATTATAGAAATCATCATTAATTTAAATATGTAATTTATAATAAATCAGGGTTGATACATCTTTTAAGTTTTGAAATCTGCTGTATTTTTAAAAGTTTTGAAATAAAAAATATGTATTTCCCCAGTATCTTATATGCACACACAAAAATATTTTTTTTTTTATTAAATTCTTATCACAAGAATTATTAAAGACAAATATGTCAGTACCTTTTACTAAATCTCATAAAATAAAGATAAAATTAATGGTTCCACTTGCTGGTATTCTTTTACTTTGTAGTTCGAAAGTAAATTTCAAATTATATTTAATTTATAATATATATATTTAATTTCCCTCTCTCATTATATTCCCTGAATTTTCCAGGTGGGTATTAACCCTGTAACTAAATAAATCCTTAACTGGCCACAAGGAGATATAGGTGTCAGATTCGTAATAGATTGGACTTTTTGTGACGAGATAGGTCAAGGTTTGATCATCATCCGGGTCTGTTAGATCGATTTTCACATATTTATCCCACGTTTATGCGGATGCATTTCTTATAGGTCCCCATTCCAATTAGAATAAGCCGCTAATATCCTTGGTGTTGACCATACTATTTAGAAACGTACACTTAAAAAGAGGAACCAGACTTTGATGACATGTCATTTTTATGGTGCGTACTGACCATCACAAGAAATGCTTACGTGCATATAAATTCTGTTCACTATCCCCTGACTTGAAAGGTTTTTAGGTCATTCTTTGGCCATTTTTTATTATTTAGGATTTTTAGGTCATATTTTTGGTTTGCGTCAGTTGAGTGATTTATGGGCATTTACCCTGAATACGTATATCTTTAAGTATTATAGATTAGATATTTTATAGATGCGAAAATATTCAAACATACATCTTTTAAACACACAAACATGGAATGAGAAGATAATGTAGGTAGTTAACTTTGTATCTTATTTTCTTGTAGGTTGTAAAATACATAATCCTGTTGAAACACGGCGACTAAGCTTAAAAGAGTTGCGTTGGGAGGCGATAGCTATTACTTATGATGCAGGTATTTGTAAATAAATGTTATATTCAGTAGAAAGTGAAAGTCTAGTTGTTAAAATCATCGCATGGATACGTTCTAGTTTCCATTTGTTAAGTGCGTGTTTGATTTAGTCGTATACATTAATTAAGAGGTTTTTTCTATTTTTAGGTGATTTTTATTTTTTTGTAAATTTTAAATAATTTTCGAAAGTTTTTTTTAACAATTTTACCGTTTATTTTTTGGTCATTTTTAGGTAATCAAAGTTAGGTTCTTGCCTATAAATAGTAGTTTGTACGCCTTACTCTAATTTTAAGAAAATATATTATTTGTGAGCCCGAAAATGCAAAGGGTGTCCTTCCTATCGAGGTTTAGTCGCTTCTAAAAAGAGAAGGAACAATATCTTCACCGTAATGTTTGTCTTGCGATCTAACCAGGACAATGCGAGTCAAACCTTAGAGACGATCTTCCTCCATATCATGACTGTTTTCTTTTGTCTGTATGTTCGCAGCTTTCAAACAAGCGGAGAGCGGTTTTGCGGACAAGATCTTATGACTAGAGAGAAACAAAAGACGGGACTATAGCGTGGTCCACTATATAGTTTTGAATGGCGGCTACGACTTGAAACGTTCTAGGTTCACTGATGATATTAACAATACTGTCCAAGGACCAACTGCTACTAGCATTCCAAAGCTAGAGTATAGAATCGTAGTAGGACCTTAGATTTATATAAACATATATTTGATTTCAATTTTATATTGTAAAGAACTAGTTTATACAAAAGCAAGGAGTGTTTTATTAGTGAAATCTCTCAAAGAAAAAAAAATACAAAATAGAAAATTGTGTTTTATGGTGGTATTGTGACTATTTTCTGTTAATTGTTGTGGTTGATTGATTGATTGATTGAGAAAAAGTCTAGAGAGAAAAAAGGAAATAAATTATTTATAGGGGTTTTGCCTACATACCCCTTAATTATTTTTTATGACAAAATATCAATTAGGCCTTAATTACACTTTTAAAGGAAAATTCAAATGATAAAGGGAAATAAATCTAACTAAGATAATCCGTGTAAGTTCTTACAAGCAAATATTCACCATTTGCAGTATATTGACCCAGAGGTGCTTGAAAAAAGAATACACCCATACTCACACCAAAATATTGAGTAAACCTACTATTTGGAAAATTATATCTTAGTGAAGATAAGAAATACAATATATATTTTTTTATAACTATGTTTTTTACTCAAAACATGCCGTGATTCTGTGTATATGCTTTTTATGATTAAAAAATTGTGCTGAGCTGATTAACATGTCAACGTTTGTCACGCGAGAAAAATAATTAATTTTACTATTCTTATAAACGGCTACATTTTTTTTTTTGTTTCAATGTTTTGTAATCTTATTTTTTTTAGACATACTTGTGATTGAACAAAACAAACGTTTGGTGGTAGGATTTGCGGCCTGCATATGGACGAAAGTAGATCTCGTGTGAGATACGTAGATAGATTTAAAGTTAATTAAGTTTCAGTTAATCTTCCAGCTAACGTCAGGTTATACACATGCATTAATTACGTTAGTAAAATAGAGATAATTATCGCCCGAGGGATGAGTAGGGGGATGAAGTTACGGTGAAAAAAACCACGTTTACACAATACCTAACGAGGCATCTTTTAGAACTTACATAATTATATATGTGGTCACGAACCGTGAAGCTCTTTCCTTTATGAATTGCGAGTCCCCAAATTCATGTAGACTTACGTGAGATAAATCATTTAAACAGTTTTAGGGATATAAATAGACGATACCTTATGGGCGTGTATAGGCAAGAGAATATACTCTTTAATTTATTATATTTTATTACTATTTCATTATTTATTTATTATATTATATATTTTATTACTATTTCATTATTTATTTATTATATTATATATTTTATTCTAAAAGGTACTTATCTTGTTTGTTCTCAACATGGTATAGCTTTTAGAGCAAGGCGTAAAACTTGATACCTTTCAGGGTTAACAGAATAAATATATATATATATATATATATATATATGTGTGTGTGTGTGTGTGTGTGTGTGTGTGTATGTATGTATTTCAACGAACAAAATGTCACGATGAAATGAAAGGTATATTGAAGAATAGAAATAGAGGGACATTATATATATATATATATGTATATATATATGAGAGAGAGAGAGAGAATGAGAGAGAGAGAGAGAGAGAAAGGATCGGTTGACGAGGCACATATGCCATTAATTGCGGTGCTCGGCCGAACGTGCTGTTGTAGTGGGGTGTAGCAGCACCCTAGGGGGGATGAAGAGGGGTGTGATAGCACCGCCATGGACGGCCACCCCAGACAATGACCAAGTGAGTGACACCCGCTCTCGACACGCGGGACAGGCCGACGAGTGGCGAGACGTGGGCCGATGACCCGATCACACACGCCGTCAGCACAATCGTCCAGCCCCTTCCCCTCTAGTCCTGTTGACGGTGTATAGAAAGCCCCCGTGCCCCAGGGAACGCTCTCTGCTGACCAATGTGCAGTAAGTACTGTACTAGCTGGACTATCACGCGTGGCAATGTGTTCGCCGGTTCAAACCCTGTTTCGTTGTCGCAGGCAGTGATCTATCTGTGTTTAGAAGCATTATGGCATATCGGAAAAAGAACTAAACATTGACTAGTAGGCTATAAATTTGTATAGGATAATAACCTAGAATTATATATCGGCTGATAACCTAGAAATTTATATAGGCAAATAATTTAGTATTATAGTATATACAGAGGCTAATATCCTAGGATTACATATAATCTAATAGCCTATATTAAATAGGATAATACCATAAACTTTTAGAGATACTATAATCCTCTAATTACATTTAATATTATAGCCTTAAATCATATATAGGCTAATAATTTATAATTATACTACTAGGCGTTCTTTCTTACACCTAATAACAATATAATTAAAAGTTACTAGCCTATATATAATTTAAGGCTATAAGATTGTGTATAATTCTAGGCTAATAGGCAATATATAGTTATAGATTATTTCTTACTATATTATATGTAATCAATATTATATATAATTATATCTAGGCCAATAATATAAAAATATACATAGGCTAATAATCTAGAATCATATAAAAGCTAAACCCTTAAAATTGGTAAAAAAAAATGTATTCTAGCTACCCAACGTTGACAATATTTATGAAAATTATCTTAAATTTAATATACTGATCTAGAATGATATACAATATACTTTCGTAGTAGCTACACCTTTTAATAACTTTATTATTAAAATCATTATTATTTTTATAGGTCATTAGCCGGTTGGCTCTTTGCCATGAATAGAAGTATTTTTACTAAGCTCAGTGCGTGACCCAGTCCCGTGTGCTGAGTGTTCTGTGTGAGATGGCCTATTCTTAGACCTGTCATTCTTTTTTTAGCACGCATATGTACTAATTACACTAATGAGTTAGGAATTAGGAAGGTTGAATTTAGAGGAAGTGTACATGCATTTTGCGCGGAGAGTGGAAAACCAGTTAGGAAAATCACCCTCAGTACACCCTACCAGAATTCGAACCTAGATCTCCCTGTCATCGGAAGTCTAGTATGTCGTTCTTAATAAGTTTATTTCTTAATATTCTAAACAGTGAGTAGGCCTATAGCTGTGCAAAATGTTCTTAAGTAATTTTTGGTCGTCAGTAATGTATTAGGTTTTCTTGTCTAGGTTTCGTTTAGACTGTCTAAAAATTAATGAGAAAAAAAAAGATATTTTTCTTATGAAAGGTGGGAAACCCACTTCGAATTTTGACCCTTGTTCTAAAAAGGCGAAAGCTTTGTTTGGGTAGATACCCTCACCAAGTGTACATCCACACCATCTCTTCCAGAGAAACCTTCCTAGCATGAAAGAAAAAATCCTTGAGTAAGCCAGTTTTATGAGATACTCAATACTTCATTATCTAAACGGGAAACAGTCATCATACAACTGTTAAACTCCCTAATTAACATGGTTGAGGATCTCTCTTTTCAGGACAAGGAATCGTGCAAAGACAACACTGTGATGAAATTCCAAATTTCGGAGATTTTGGCTACTAAGTCCCCGGTATGCCTAGTTTCAGTTAAAGCTCAATAGTCATCATCTTTTCACTTCACTTTATATTATTCTACTCAAATAGGCTCTCCTCCATTAACTTCTTCTCGAATTAATTTTCACCTTCCTAAATCCTAAAAATCCCCTAAATTGACTTTTAGCTAAGCTCTAAATTCCATTGCGACATGTGCGAGGATCTCCCAGTTCAACATTCTCGGGCATGTAAATTGCTTACTGGAAGAAAGAAAAACACTGGTCCACAAAGGATCAACGAAATATTATTTTATTTATTATATACCACTGTTTTTCCCACTGAAATTTTTCCCTTAACATCAAATCTCACTTGGCTAAAGAACTTAAAATTAAGTGCCTTATTTATTCAGAATCGAAAACCAAATTTAACTTATATTCCTTCTTCCATATTTCTGTTAAGAATGATTTTTCCTTGATCAAAAATATTGATGTTTGGCCATATAATAACCCTGGTTGACTATTCCCATAGTGGTCAGAAGAACTGATATTGTAAATAATATTTAAAGGGTTTGAATTGAAATCCCAGCCCTTTATAACCAAAAAACTGTTAATAGGGAACTTACAGCCTGCTCCGTAAACAACAGTCAAAATATTTTCTAACTATTCCACATTCCTTGGAGGTGCTTTGGCCAACTATCCTTTTGGAATAATACCTTTAAGCGATTTTATCTGCCATCAAGGTAATTGGAAATATCATCATGCTCAAAATATACCTCATTACTACATATAAATAAAAGCTAGTCAACGTCTTACATCGACTAATACAATAGGACAAGAACAATTTAATGGATCTAATAATAATAATAATAATACAACTAGACTCATAGACCTTGTTTTGACTCATTTACGCCCTCGCCCTCCATTCCCCGGTAGCACATAGCTCTCAATCACTAGTGAATATTGAGATAGCTCATCTGCTTCTACTGATTACATTAGATGTATTCATTTCTATTAAAATAATTCTACCCCCACCACATATATTGATTATGTACTTTATGATTATTTCAATATTTACAATGATCTTGCAATTGATTATTGGTCTTGCGTTTATTAACTTATGATAATTTACTATAGATAAGGATACCCAATTAGTCAGAGGGAAAATTCAAATCTCCTATTTCTCAAATAGCTAATCAAAATGTATCCAAAATTTCCGAATTGGTTTTCTTTTTTACGCCTAAATACTATGTATAGTATGGGAAAAAATCAACTCTTTAAAAATGTTATAAATAAAATGAATTTTTATTCTTGTTTTTCAGACTTTCGTAAATCAACTTTAACCATAAACTGTATAGATCCATTTGGATGAACTCAATCGAAAATAGTCTCAGAAGAAAAAATTAATATTTTTGGAAAATTGTTAAAAATAATCATGTTAATAAAGTATCCCTGTCAAACCTAGACATTAATAGCAAAATAATAGCGGATCCTTTATTAATTGAAAATGAGTTTGATATCTACTTTCATTCAGTGATAAATAGTTCCGCCTTACCGGTCATACCTTGCCCTGTTATTGAAACTAATGTGCCCTTGCATCCATGACATATTACATCCGCGGAATTCGCTAATGCTATTAAAAAGTTGAGTTCATCTAGATTTGATGGTACAGAAACAATTCCAAATTTCATTGTCAAAGGCTTTTCCAACATTATCAGTGGAAACAATTTGTTGTCATACTTATTTAATTATCAAAAGGAGCAAAAACAAATGTTTGTACCTATAGAACATTTTCTTTAAATACTTTCTCTAAAATATTAGAGAAAATAATACATGGGCATACTTTTCACAGTTGAAAATATAAACTCTTGGACAATCAATATGGTCTTATTAAAAATAAATCCACTCTCGAGTATTTAATAGATTTTCTGGGGAATTCTGATCTCCGGGTCCCTACTCAAGACTAGGTTGATGATATTTATTTAGGCTTTTGAATTATATCAGCAATGTATTCTCTTTAAGCTTTGTAATTTTGACCTATCTTACTAATATGTAAATTGTTTATCAGTTATATTTGCATAATAAATCATTTAATATTAAAAATTATAATCGCACACAAACTGGTGGGTTCTAATTTAGGTCCCCTTTTATCAAACGTGTTTATTGTTGATAATGATAAATATTTAAACTCATCTATATATTTACTCCTTGCGGATTATGTAAAACTGTTTAAAACTATCAAACCAATTGAGGATTATATTGATTTACAAAATGACATAAAATTAGTGGTATTTTCAAAGGTTCTTTTAGAAATTGACTGTATATTAATAAATGTAAGATCTAGTTCATATCTTTTACTAGGAAAATTAATCTTATATACTTTACTTATAAAAGGTCAGTGATAATATAGTTCTCTCTCTTTATAACAGTGATATAGGTGTTCTGAACAACAAACTCAACTTTCATGATAATGTTGATCATATAATATCTCACACATTGAAATTATTTGGACTTAGTAAATTTATTACCTCTTCATTCAAGAAAGTTGACTGTATTTTATGCCCATACTATGCCTTGGTTATATATCAGCTCCAATATGCTGTTGTTGCTTGGAATCCCACTATCTTAACTGACTGTCAGATCGGAAAACGTTCAAGGTATACATGTTGCTGCCTGCGATTATTATTATTATTATTATTATTTATCACCGCATCTTACTATCCGTTCGGGTTATACGCCTTAAGTACTAATTACGCTAATGGATTAGGAATTAGGAAGGTTGAATTAGTGGAAGTGAACCCGCATTTGCGTGGAGGGAGAGTGGAAAACCATTTAGGAAAAAACCCCTCCAGTTCACCCGACCGGGATTCGAACCTCAATCTCCCCGTCCTCAGCAGTTGAGCTCAACATGACTAGCGCGTTAGCCAACTACGCCACCGAGGCGGGTCTGCCTGCTATTATAATTTCTTTTTCAACCGGGTGTTTTATATATATATATATATCTGAGTCACTAATCTGTTTATATAATTTTAAGTCATGAGTCCAAAAATAATGTAATTCTGGGTCATTTTACTGGAGAAATATGTGTATATATATATATTCTAATATAAACATTTACACAGGTTTATAGTTTTTGGTTCCTATCCTATATATTATTCATGTTGCCAACATCCCTTTTTCTCAACTAATACAAAGGCTACAGCGATGAATAAGGTATCAGTGGATAGCATTTTTTTTACCGACTTCTGACATAGCATACTCGGCTTACGTTAAAACATATTGTTTGTTTAAAATTTAAGTTAAAAGGAAAATTTTAAAATATTTTTGTATCAAATACCGAAAATAAGTTCTCTGTGCTATTTTGTGTATACACTTCACTGAGTATTTAATTTCAACAACCCAACAAAAGATTAAATCATTTTTTGGAGGGAGGGAGGGAGGGGAAGGTTTAATGTGCGAAAGTTTTGCAAGGGTTTACTGGATCTATGTATTTTTCTAAGTCATTAGATTAAATTTAATGTAACTCTGAGTATTTATACTTTATAAATATAAAGTGTAACGAATCATTATCATCAGATAGTATATAAATAACCAGAACTTAAACTATTTATATTAAACTAAGTAAATATTTATAGTATAATGACCTAGAATTAATTTTATCCTAGTGACGAAGTATTATATAACCAATATAATGACCCAGAACCATGCATACAGCTTAATGATCCAGAGCTATATAAATTCTAAGGACCTTGAATAATAGAATAAAAAGAGCATTAAAGACCCCAACAGTATTCCACCAAAGACATCCGTGAAGGAAAACATGTGAGGATTTACTAAACGTACTTAGCCGGAATATAAAACCGAGCTCATACATCTTTTCATTTGTAGTAACAGGCACCAAACGTCCAAAGCAGATGACAAAATCCCAACCAGTTCTCAGGTATATAGCATGTAAATTGTGTCACCACAATAGAAATTGTATACATGCACAGCTACGGGAATAAATACTAACATTGCGACAGCAACAAATTTAATATATTATACTGAAAATATAATATATAATGATCATGTTTAACAATATTTTCAGAAAATGTAGTTGACAAGGTACACCCAAAAGACACAATAACACGAGAGAGAGAAAAAGTAAATTCACAAAACATTTTTGTGATTTTTTAGTTTAAAGCGTGTCAAACATGTACAAATTAATCCATATAAAGTTTGATTCAATAACACGAGAAAGAGAAAAAGTAAATTCACAAAACATTTTTGTGATTTCTTAGTTTAAAGCGTGTCAAACATGTACAAATTAATCCATATAAAGTTTGATCAAGATGGTCTCGCCTGTGAGATTTATACGGTACAAAATGTCAGCAACATCTATGATCAAGTAGACTAAGTCGTTTAACTTTAAATACGTTTTGTCACTGTTGATGAGGATACCTGGGTTCTAATCCCAGCCGCATGTACTCGGGGTGTTATGCAATATGTGGATTCCCCTGTGGGGTTTTGCACGTGATATTCTCCATGCTAATGAAGGTGTCTTTTCTCTGAGGCCCCTACTCATCCTTACCAAATTTTAAGTAGAAAGTAGTTATTAGTTTGTTTATGTTAAACTCGTTAATTAACGGTCGAGGGCTAGATGTTGTGTCTGTTCTAAATTTAAGTTAGTTTATAAGTCATGTGTTGATATAATCAGTCGGTTCATAAAGTGCATGTAAAATAGTTCGAATGAAAATGAAAAAAAGAAAATCCTGAATAACTTATTATTATTATTATTATTATTTCAATAACACGAGAAAGAGAAAAAGTAAATTCACAAAACATTTTTGTGATTTCTTAGTTTAAAGCGTGTCAAACATGTACAAATTAATCCATATAAAGTTTGATCAAGATGGTCTCGCCTGTGAGATTTATACGGTACAAAATGTCAGCAACATCTATGATCAAGTAGACTAAGTCGTTTAACTTTAAATACGTTTTGTCACTGTTGATGAGGATACCTGGGTTCTAATCCCAGCCGCATGTACTCGGGGTGTTATGCAATATGTGGATTCCCCTGTGGGGTTTTGCACGTGATATTCTCCATGCTAATGAAGGTGTCTTTTCTCTGAGGCCCCTACTCATCCTTACCAAATTTTAAGTAGAAAGTAGTTATTAGTTTGTTTATGTTAAACTCGTTAATTAACGGTCGAGGGCTAGATGTTGTGTCTGTTCTAAATTTAAGTTAGTTTATAAGTCATGTGTTGATATAATCAGTCGGTTCATAAAGTGCATGTAAAATAGTTCGAATGAAAATGAAAAAAAGAAAATCCTGAATAACTTATTATTATTATTATTATTATTTAACATCGCGTCTTACTACCCGTTTGGGTTATACGCTTAAGTACTCATTATGCTAATTGATTAGGAAATGGGAAGGTTTAATTTAGAGGAAGTGAACACGCATTTGATTGGAAGGAGAGTGTAAAACAATTTAAGGAACACCCCACCCCTCCCCGACCGAGATTATAACCTCTATTTCCTCATCCTCGGCAGTTTAGCTCAACACGGAACTAGCGCGTTAGCCAACTACACCACCTAGGCGGGTTTTGAATAATATAAATCAAGTATATCTATAAGTTTTTACAACTTATTGAATACATGTTTCGAGAGTAGCAATTTACTCCGATTTGAAGGAAATTTCCAAGTTGTTATCATTGTGAGTGTACGACAATCATAAGTTGGAAATATCTACTTTATTACGAGCACGTTCATCTTTTACCGACCTTTCGTTTGTTTCAAATACAACCAATAAATGAAACAAGTTGAGTCATTTAAAAAAATAAAGACAAACATGCTTCAGCATGTAAATAAAATTCCATGATTATTACGATTATTATTAATGCCAGATACTGTGATAAAGTAGTCTGACCCATCAGAACAAGGGTGTACTTTATCAGAATTTACAAAGAAGTCCGAGTTTCAAATACCAGCCGCGTAGTTTTTAGCATGGTTTTCCCAGTGTGATTTTCACTGTGGCTCTCCCAATTAAATTCAATTGCTTTTTCTTTCAATTATATTATCATTATAGAAACAACAATTTAGATTAATTAATTACTAATTCTTGCTTTAAAAAAACAAATTATGAAACACGTCAATACCAGTTAGCAAAATAAAACACGTATGTATAAAATATAGACTACACACAGTGGTAGTGTGTTGATAGATAGCATAACGGGCCCAATACGAACAATAAATATCTACGTCAGTACTACCTGGAATCTTGTTTGTATCTCCACATTTTGTTCAGGCTATATGCATATATGATAATTACTCTAAAGCTTGATGCACACGTTCGTCTAAAATAGAGAACACAATCTGCCTGAGGGGTGCAGCAACTCACATTTTGTATGTCGACCCATGATGCATTGCAACGAAAACTTTAACAGCTGAATATCAACTTATTTTATTTGATAGTGGATACACATATCATTTAGATCACTCTCCCGATTAATAGTTTTAAGTTATAACGCTGTGTCATGGCACAATCCAATACATCAATTCACATGCTTCTTATTAACGGGTTATTTCAAATCTCCTCACAACGGACAACGAAGCTGTCTGCTTTCTTCTGGCTGTAGAGCGCATGCGTTGTCAAATGCGCTATGCGTACTGGTTTGAAATAGTTGAGTTTTATTGGTTCTCCTGTGCCAAAAATCTCAGACAGAGTTGATAAAGTAGAGATGAGTTGAACTTTAGCGTAACAGCTTGCACTGATGAGGCGTAAATCTTCATATTAGCTTAGAGTCACGTGACCACGTTGCTTGTCACGTAGCCACGTTTCGGTTCTGCACTTGTTTTTATTTTTTGTGAACGTCTGAATCCACAGTAATGGAGTAAGGATGAATAAAGAATCGTTTTAAATTTAGCTATATTTTCATGTAGTGAGAGTGGGAAACAATTGAAGATAAAAACACCCTCAGTATAACCAACTGGTATTTGAACCCCGATATCCCCGTCATCAGCAGACAAGTCTAGAATCAGAGTGACATCTTAGATAAATAAGCCACTAAAGCAGGTGCCAGCCGGAATCGAATCACGGCTCTTTTTATATACGATTGATATGTTCAAGGTGGACTTTCAAAGTATATGTATCCTGAAGTAGCACGGTTAATTAAGCCACTATACTTCTCTCACTAGTAAAAAAATATGTTTTTTTAACTTTTGAGTAACTTTATGTGTACATTGAATGGGAGATGTCATCAGGAACCATGTCAGATAGGTCCACTCGCCAGGGAGAACTTTAATCAGAAGCAGACATCAAGGACTTCAGTTAGCAGGAGTATTTAGGGTTAATGCAAATTGGAAAGGAACATTAGGTAAAACACCAGTCAGAAACATTCATTAAGGGAATGTGAAAGTCAAAAGCAGGAGTTAGGAACATATGTCTTAATAGATGAAAGTCATTAGCAGATCTCAGGTATAACACCAGTTATTAGCAGTCATCAGGGACAATGTAACTTAGAAGCAATCATCAGGGGCAACGTCAGTGAGAATCAGTCATTAGGGTCAACTTTTGTCAGAACCAGCCATCAAGATCAACGTCAATCAAAATCAGTAAACAGGGTCAACCTCAGTCAGAAATAATCAACATAGTCAACATCAGTCAGAATCAGTCACCATAGTCAACGTCAGTAAAAATCAGTCACCAGGATCAACGTCAATGAGAATCAGTCATCAGAATCAACGTCAGTCAGAATAAGTCATCGGGGTCAACGTCGATGAGAATCAGTCATAAGAGTCAACGTAAGTCAGGATCAGTTATCAGGGTCAACGTAAGTCAGAATCAGTTATCAGGGTCAACGTAAGTCAGAATCAGTTATCAGGGTCAACGTAAGTCAGGATCAGTTATCAGGGTCAACGTAAGTCAGAATCAGTTATCAGGGTCAACGTAAGTCAGAATCAGTCATCTAGTCAAAGTCAGTCAGAATCATTCACCAAGGTCAACGTCAGTCAGATTCATTCATCAAGGGTAACGTCAGGCAGAATCAGTTATCAGGGTCAACGTCAGTTGTAATGAATCATCAGGGTCAACGTAAGTCAGAATCAGTAATTAAGGTCAACTTCAATCAGAATCAGTCAAACGTCAAACAGAATCGGTAATATGGGTCAACATTAGTCAGAAGCATTCATTAAGGACATCGTCAGAATAAGTCATCAATGTCAACGTCAGTTATAATCAGACATCAGAGTTAACGTAATTCAGATTTAGTAATCAAGGTCTACATCAGTCGGAAAAGTCATCAGAAACAGTAATCAAGATCAAGGTCAGTCGGAATCAGTCATCAGAGTCAACGTCAATCAGAAACAGATCCTCACACTAGAATCCCAGCCGAGCGAGAGAGGCCTATGCGTGCTTGTGGTGGAGGGTGGGAGAGGAGTAGTAGTAGGAATGTAGTAGTAACACACGCTAAACCACAACATGAAAAGCTCAGTAGTGGAAAGCACTGGACGGCCATTATCTCAGTTTCAAATGGCGGTCAGCCTGACCGGTGAATACCACCTTACTCAGCGCGATCCTTCGCGCATGATGGGGCATCACCACAGGCGATCCAATCTGTCAAGAGGCGCTCCGTGCGGCTGATAAAGCGAGTCAAGAGGAGGCCTCCTTTCCCTTCAGACTTGTTAGCGCGAAACATCCAGGTGAACATATCACTTGCCACTACGTTGATTAATGAGGTTACACCCACACCTGTGAGCAAGCAGACTGATGCGTCAGTCACGTAAATATGGTGTTCGGGTGATGGGAACGAATGCACTGAGGTTTTATTTACTTTATATTATTATTATTAGCACCGCGTCTTACTACCCGTTCGGGTTATACGCACTTACGATAATGTGTAATGGTAGGGTGATTTTGTATGAAATGAAGGACCTACAGTTTAACGTGGAATCCGAACCACGGTGGAGGCCTGGCATTCCTCACATTCACAAGATGTTTTGAAGGATATGTAGAGTAAATTTTAAATGGAAGTGAATAAGCATTTGAAATTTACTCTACATATCCTTGAACTTGAAATAAATATACATTTTTTTTTCATAGTGTCTAATAGTTAATAAAACATTATCTTCAATTTTGAGATTTTGTTTAATTTCTCTGTATCAAAGGATTCCATAAGGAAGTGAAAAAGTGAGTGGATCTTCAACACCTCGTTGTGTGTATGTAGGTCACAGAACCAGGGTCACTAAAAGGTTTCATGCACGCTGGTTGAGATAATTATCAAATTTGTGCCTCGGATGTAATAAATAAACCGTAATAATAATACTTAGCACCACGTCTTAGTAGCCGTTTAGGTTATACGCTTAAATACTAATTACTATAATGAATTAAAAATTGGTAAGGTTGAATATAGAGAAAGTGAACCCACATCTGCGTGGAGGGAAAGTGGGAAAACATTTACGAAAAACCACCCCCAGTTCACCCGAGTGAGATTAGAACCTCGATTTTTCCATCCTCAGCCGTCCAGCTCATCATGAAACTTGCACGTTAGCTAATTAAACCACCGAGGCGGGCAAAAATAATAATAGATTGCCAAAATACCGGACAGTAAAAATAGATAAATAATATGTGGTTACCCTGCTCCCTCTATCTTAAACAATGTGTGCAAAAATACTATCCCTTCTTCCTTTCCTTTTAACATTTTCGGAATTCGCCTACAAAGTGACTCTGAAATACCTTAAAACCATAAATGTGATTATATTTTTAATTAATATATATATTTAATTTAATTTTAAGTTTTTGGTAATTGAAAAAATTTCTGATTTTTTTTTATCTTTATAAGAAATAATTATTAACTTATTTATTTTAAACACTTAAGAAATAGCATTTTGTTTGAATATGCCTCTAGTTCCTTTGCGCCCTAGGTGACTGACTGCCTGCACGAAAGTCAGGGTGGACTGAAGCCACCACACAGAGCTAAATAGTAAGTCAGAATGTTTTAACCCTGATATTTTGTCTATAGCTGACTTGATTAACCACATAATGACACACATATTCGCTTAGTGGGACGAATATGTCATTTAGCAAATACACACACACACACACACACACACACACATATATATATATACATATATATATATACATATATATACACACATATATACACACACAAATATATACATATATACACACACATATACATACATACATACACACATAACCCCACCATTCCCTATAGGGTGGACAAGTAATTGTGAATATAGCTCGAAATACAACAACTTCATACTTAATCCATCTTCATTAACTTTCTCCACACATCCATATCCTTACATACTCCGTGTTACACCGTGTCATACACGCTCTTTTATTATTATTTTAACGCATTTGCCTACACTTTACAACATTTAGACACGTTTTACATGGCTGACGCCCGGTATTTGATCCACATATCCTTCCTTCATATATTTACTTCGTCACTCGATCCACACTCATCCTCACAACATGCCCAAACCAACGTAAGACACATTGACCTAATGGATTCCCTTTCAAACCACATTCCTTTAGCACCCATTCGTTACTGACTCAGTCCCTACGAGTTTTTCCACACACATTTCTTAGATGTATCATTCCAATTGCATTCAGCTTGCTCTTCTTGTGCTTCTCCTAACAAACAGTTACAATAAGATTCATTATCTTGTTTACTTTCTCTCTGGTAACTAATTGATTTGATAGTGACTTTATCGTGTAATTTTAACTATTGTAAAATATATACTAATCATATGTTTAAGTTTTTATTTTGTAACGTTAAATTGTATTAAATAACGAAGTACACTTTTGAAATTAGTGCAAATAAAGAAAATATAAATGGTACGACACAATGGTACATACTTTCTCATATTATAAGAACCAAATCTTCTAAAATCAGCTATTAGTATATTACCAGTAATTTATTTTTCATAGAAAAACATATTGTTTTGTATAACATGAAAAAAATCTTCATATATAAGCTTTGAACAAATTTGTTGGAGTTATTTATACAGAATTTAAATATTCAAATATAATTATTACGTAAATATCTCTTAAATTAATTTTTCTGTAAAAGTAAATGTTTTTTTTATAGCGTTACTAAGAACTTGAAACTTTCCACATATTATTAAAATCATTAAAAATCAATCGTAAGCTAAATGCCCTTTATTTTAAAGCTAGAATCTCATGTTATACAAAACAATATGTTTTTCTGAGAAAAATAAATAAAAATATCTCCATAGGCAAGGAAGGATCTGAAACGTAAACAGCTCAATATGAAATTCATTTAGATTCGTCGGGTGACCTGGCGGTCTAGGGGTAAGGTGTCAGACTTCTATGCTGGCGGCAAGGGTTCAATCCTCGGTCCCAGCACAGATTTATCTGATTACCAAACCCTTCCTTCACCTCTGACAAGACATCTTGTGAATGTGAGGAATGCCAGGCCTCCACCGTGGTTCGGATTCCACGTTAAACTGTAGGTCCTTCATTTCATCTCACAATCACCCTACCATTACACATTAGCGTAAGTGCGTATAACCCGAACGGGTAGTAAGACGCGGTGCTAATAATAATAATTTAGATTCTTTACCAACAGCGATCAAATTTTCAAAGCAAGAAAAGCTTAAACACCATTTTCGATGACTCATCCGATGAACGATCAAGAATATCATTAAGGAATAGTAGACAACCAAGCTTGAGAATACTGAATGATTAAAATACCATTATCTTGTCAGAACAAAGATTGAGACTCCGCAGTATTTACAAAGAGAAAAAATAATAAAAAATAGGACATTGAAAAAACCCTTTTGATTGATTTATAAAATCAATTGACCTTGTTTTCTTTATTGATTATTTTATTATTTCAAATAAATTTTTCATATCTACAACAATCCACTCCATATAGGACAAATGTCATCATCATCAACTGTTTCAGCACATACCCGTATCAGTTTAGTAAAATGCCTCCGTATTCCTCTATTCCTACACCACTCTTGATATTTGATTTATTCCAGTATTCTACTCTCACTTGAATACTTTCTGTTATCTACTCCTCCCATCTCTTTATTGACCTTCCTTGCTGTATTTTTTCTACATACTTAATTTCCAACATTTTCTTTGGCATCCTCTCTTTTTCCATCCTCATTACATGGCCATAACATCTCAGTCTTGCTTCCTCTACTATCTCATGTACTCCCTGCACTGCTTCTTTTCCCCGGATAACTTCATTCCTAATCCTGTTTCTCCTCATTACAGCTAACATGCTCCTCACAAAATTCATTTCCACGTCCTCCACTTTTCTATTTTCTCTTACATTCAAAGTCCATATTTTGTTTTATATGTGACCGCGGGTAAAAAGTACACCCTATACAACACTTCATTACACTTCCTTACATAAGAGGACTTCCCTCCTCCATAGCAAGTCTCTTACACATCTAAAGAACCACTCTCCCTGCTGTCCTCGTCTCGATAGATTCTCTCTACTTTCACCTTTCTCCTCAATCACCCTTCAAAGATATTTTACGTTCTGCACTTTTTTAAGCTCTACTCCATCCAAACTTATAGCCAGTATAACTATTTTAAAACCCTACACTCAATGCAAAGATGTTGCAAAAAATGCTGTAAAAAATATTTGGGCAAAAAAAAATTGGCACCTAAAATATGTAAGGGTCTACGGTCTCTAAATTACTTAAGACGGCTTTGAGTGTAAATATAATGGTCCATTTTGAGTAAGTATTGTAAACTCCTATTCACACGTGTATCACCATCTGCTATCGTACCATTGTCCACCCTGGTGGTCGCACGGTCTGAGACGTTAGGGCCCGAATATAATGGCTTGCCGATGACTGGTAAGGTCAAGTATTCAATATCGTGATGGGGACACTGCAAGGGAGTTTTCCACAAGTAAGGTTTCCCTAAAGATTCCTCCTCCCCTCCACTCTCCCTATATTAGTGCAAGTGCACTTGATCTAAAACTTACCTCCTCAACACTTTACCTTCCAGGGGTCATCCTTGAATTAAGTTAGGGTTTTTGTGGAGAATATGGGGGTTCAGTGTTTTCTTATATTTTTTTATTTTCTTACAAGGAGGATGAAGGTCATAATCCATTTCACATGATGGTTTATACTAATGTTCGTGGTGAGACAAATTTTAAAGAAATTTGTCAGAAAACAAATAAGTATTATCTATAAAAATTTCACGTATATTTCATTTATTGTACTTACTGCAATTATAGTATTCT